>LPNX010957630.1:0-12160 GCA_001517045.1 Pseudotsuga menziesii | reverse complement strand
ATTGATTTGTGGATGTGAGCTCACTTATGTCATTGTTGTTAACTCTTCACATGTTGTATTTCTCTTACGCAATTTCAATGCTTTCCTAGTTAGTGTTTCGATGCTTTCCTAGTTAGTGTTCAATGCTTTCCTAGATTAATGTGATTTCAGCAATTTAGATTAAGTTAGATTAAATTTACTTCAGTCCTGCACAAACAGTGCACGTGCTTCGTCAGTTTACGTACCCCGGATTGATAAGTAAATAAATAGTTGGGCAATTACTGCAACGGAATTAAAACGACATCAATTTCGCTCGACAATTCCTAGCTTGGGGGTGGAAGTGCTGCTGAGAGATTGATGAGCACACCGGCCTATGGTTGGGTGGAACATTGTAGCGACATAGCTAGTTGTGGGATGATCTTCTTCATAAGATAAGTATTCTTGTGTTTAAATCTCTGCATTTACATTTGATAATGAATTACAATAAACATGTGAATTAATGGAATGGATTTGCTTCCATTGTATTTGAAATGTTTATGCATCTATGCATGTATTAGTTCCATGCATTTTCATTTTATCATGTGTATGTTCATGGGATTTAAATATCCTGAGTTAAATAGAAGCAATAGTCGCATCCTCTCCATTGAGATGAGGGGTGGGGGCGTGACAGTTATGATTTTGCATTCAACATTCTGGCCTAAATCAGTAGGGTGAGCATAGGAGGAGCAAGTTGGAGCTATCGGGGACAAGACATTGGCATTGTGCAGGAGCTTATTGACACTAAGGCATAGGTTGTAACGTCTTCTTCATTCATTAATGCAAAATTGGTTCCTTTCTCATAAAGTATATTGTGTTAATATCGTGTATTTTATTATTAGATTCCTTAGTCACTAATATAGAATAGTGGAACATTTTCTGGTGCTTTTTGATCTTGTGTGTTGGTTTCATGTGATAATGCAGGTACATCAGTGAAGAGCTATCATTGTAGGAAACAACTACACTTTTCCATCAAGGAAGCTTATTCCATATCTCCACTCATTCTAGGGAAAGTATTCCAATTTTTTTGTGTACTATTTGTTCTAGGTCTGAACCATTCAGACTAGAGGAACATCTCATGTCCGCAGGAGGTGCATTTTTCCTAGCTACACCATAGGGTCCAAAGGAAGAGTTTTGGTAGGTTCCCGAGTCGTAGCTATGATTCATAGGGTGGGTAAAAAGCAAGGATGAAAATCATGCTTCAAAGACATAAGTTATAATATGAGGTCCCGAAGGCATAGGTATGATGCTGAGTTTTCAAAGTGTTTTACCCCCAAGGATGAGTGCATAAGCTGGAATGTCTAGTGAAGAATTATAGTTCAAATGATTTGTATTATAAACGTTCATATCCAAACATTATAAGTAGCTAAGCACCAAATCAATGGTCCTTACAACCCTCACTATCAATCCCAGTAGAATCTCATACCTCACTAGATAAGATCCGGGTCATGATTTATCCTCCTGACCTAACCGGACCATACCAGCCCATACCTAACTGAATCGGTATCAAGCCAAATAGTATGAGCTGTGAAAGCCCTTACAAGACAAGACAAGATTGTATATCTATCCACAATGTATATCTATCCATTATCCATAAGTGGGGTTTATTGTTAAGGCATGTAGTAGTAGGGTTTATAAGAAGTAGGTGAAGTATTTTTTGTATAAAACCATCCATCCTAATAAATCAGTGGAGGGAAGATAGGAGCAAACCTTGACTGTATATATCCACATTGTATATCTATCCACTATCCATAAGCAGGGTTGATTGTCAAGTTATGTATTAGCAGGGTTTATAGGATGTAGGTGAAGTATTTTTTTCTATAAAAAACATCCATCATAATCAATCGGTGGAGGGAAGATAGGAGAAAACCCTGATTGTATCTATCAATAAAACCCTGACTGCAATTTTTGGAGGGTATATAGGAGCAACTCTCATACATGCAAAGCATTATATCTTATGCTAGAAAACGATTTAATGCTGATGCTAGGGTGTTATAGCTGATTTTACCATACCAGGTAAATCACACTTGTACGGCCTTCCCCTGTCCCTCTGCAGACTCCTTAGACCCCTTGGACCATTTTTTGTCCTTTGATGCTTCCTAGACCATCCCTATAAACATGTGTAAATTCATATACGCGAATTTTAAACCACTAATCACATATATACGTGGGTTTGACCACTAAAACCGCATACATCGGGATGTGTACAAAATCCAAATCCTTTTGGATTTTTCCTTGACATGGATCCGACTCACTTGACTCCTGGCCTTCCATATGCCTTGAGATCGCTCAGA
Organism: Pseudotsuga menziesii; assembly: GCA_001517045.1. Taxonomy (NCBI): domain Eukaryota; kingdom Viridiplantae; phylum Streptophyta; class Pinopsida; order Pinales; family Pinaceae; genus Pseudotsuga; species Pseudotsuga menziesii. The sequence goes on along the minus strand of LPNX010957630.1, from coordinate 9,851 downwards.
TTCGACCTTTCATTACCCCTTTTAAAAGCTATATAAGGAACTCTTTGGTACATTGAAGGAATATGAGAGAATTGAGAGCAAAGAAACTATAGTCCATTGTTGCCGGAACTTGTGCTTGAGTCTGCATCCCTTTGTCCCTTGGAGCACTTTGGTGTTCTTCCCAAGCTTTCCTTTTGCTTGTGAGCTTGATATCGAGAGATGGAGGATTGAGGTGGTGGAGGCCCAAGTGGGGGATTCAGTTTCTTCGATTCGCAGACGTGCCGACAGAGGTTGTATCCATTATAATCTCTGATTTTATATTAATAGAAATATCTTTTCCTGTCCAATAATGTATCTTTGAATGAATATTTTATCCATGGATGATTTCAAATGCTTATACATTGTTGATTATATATGCTAGAATAGATCTAACACAAATATATATAGTATGCTTGTATTGTTTACTTGTTGTTGAGGAAGTGAATGATCAATTCAAGCTGAAGTTGGAAAGCTCAACGGGGATCTACTTCAACCATCCGGAATAAGGTACGAGGTCTGATCCTTTAGTGTTAGATATTTGATGTCTATTGCATATTGGGAAGGATTGATTTCTGGAGTCAAGCTGTCTGTTGTGGTACCCCAAGCCATAGGAATTTCTCTCCATAACAACATTGTATATCTATCCACTATCCATAAGCGGGTTTGATTGTCAAGTTATGTATTAGCAGGGTTTATAGGATGTAGGTGAAGTATTTTTTTCTATAAAAAACATCCATCATAATCAATCGGTGGAGGCCAGATAGGAGAAAACCCTGATTGTATCTATCAATAAAACCCTAACTGCAATTTATGGAGGGTATATAGGAGCAACTCTCATACACGCAAAGCATTATATCTTATGCTAGAAAATGATTTAATGGATTAAATGAAAGCAGTTGACTTACCAAAGACATCTATGCGGGAAAAAAATATACTTATACTGGATTATAGTGTTGAAGCTTCCTTAGCCTATGCTTTTCCTGATGCCTTAGTGACCTTCAACTTTGCTTATGGGTCTTGATCTCAATCTGTCAATGTCCCTCTGTGTAGCTTTTGGAAATGAAGGGGGTGGAAATCCTTGAGTATAGAAAACCCCCAAAGCTACGATACCATTAAAATTGAGCTGAAGCCCGACACCTACCCAATAAAAAGTGTCCTATAGGAAGAATGTGTACTACAAAAATTGAGTCAAACAAGAAATTGATCTGTGTCTGTTGCAGCTTAAGGGATTCCCCACTCTCACGAGATAACTTTCTGGTTGTGTTAAGGAAGGGGTTCGTTGAACGAACAAGAGCTAATTCCTCTCAGTAGTAGGATTCTCAACCAAATAGCCTTGATTTTGGATAGTGCCTCTACCTCCTCTATGTGTGGCCTATAGCTAGATTTCTCATTGTTTCAAAGAAGGGGTTCACTGAACGAACAAGAGTTGATTCCTCTCAGTAGTAGGATTCTCAACCAAATAGCCTCACTTTTGGTTAGTGCATCTACCTCCTTTGCGTGTGGCCTATAGAAAAAAAAATTGTTGTGTCAAGGAATGGGTTCGTTGAATGAACAAGAGTTGATTCCTCTTAGTAGTAGGATTCTCAACCAAGTCTCCCCACTTTCGATTATGGCCTCTACCTCCTCTATGTGCGGCCTATAAAAATATTTCTATTTTTTCAAGAAAGGGGTTTGTTGAACGAACAAGAGCTGATTCCTCTCAGTAGTAGTATTCTCAACCAAATCACCCCACTTTTGGTTAGTACCTCTACCTCCTCTGTGTGTGGACTGTAGCTAGCTTTCTTGTTGTGTCAATGAAGGGGTTCATTGAACGAACAAGAGATGATTCATGTCAGTAGTAGGATTCTTAACCAAATCGCCCCGCTTTTGGTTAGCACCTCTACCCTTAGGTTTGTGATATCAAGTTGGAAATAGCATGCAAGGGTATCGAAATCATAAGGTACCACATGATGAAACATTGTTTATTCACCTAAAACCAACTTTAAACTTTTAGGAAGACAACCATAAAGAGCTACTAAAACATCTTAAATGTTGACAAGTTAAATTCTTTTCAGAATACGAGTTAATATGAGTTACATAATAAGTCAACAAGTAACAAGTTAAAAATAATACTAAGAGAATTTCATTAGTTGTTGAATGTAATAGCCATTGGAAAAATAAAATATACATATTATCTTCATAATATTCAATTCAATACAATTAGGAAACCAAACTTCTATTTGTTACTTCTTCCATAATAATCAATTTAAATAAAGTAAATGAGGCCAAGGATGAGGATGAGGTTAATTATGATGTCGATGATGACGATGATGAAGATGGTGATGATGACAATGATGATGGTGTTGAGGATGGCGATGAGGAGGAGGAGGAGGAGGAGGAAGATAGTGAGGATGAAGATAACGATGATTATCATGATACCATTAATGATCATAAATATGAAGATGATAATGGTTGTGATTATTCTAACGAGGATGAACATCATCATGATGATTGCAATTATTCTAATGAGTATGAACATGACGATGATGATGAGGATGAACATGATAATGATGATAACATTAATGACGATGATGATGATAACATTGATGATGATGATGATTATAACATTGACGATGATGAGGCTTAGGATGAGGATGAGGTTTATTATGATGTTGATGATGACGATGATGAAGATGGTGATGATGACGATGATGAAGATGGTGATGACGACGATGATGATGGTATTGATGATGGTGATAATGATGATGAGGATGTGACGATGGTGAAGATAGTGATGATGACGATGATGATGATGATGGAGATAGTGATGATGACAATGATGACGATGATGATGGTGTTGATGATGATGATGATGCTAATAAGGAAGATGGTGAGGATGAAGATGATGATGATTATGAACATATCATTGATGATGATGATGTTTATGATACCATTGATGATCATAAAGATGAAGATGATGATGGTTGCAATTATTCTAATGAGGATGAACATGATGATGATGATTGTGATTATTCTAATGAGTATGAACATGATGATGATGATGATGAGGATGAACATGATGATGATGATGGTAACATCGATGATAATGATGATTATGACATTAATGATGATGAAGATGGTGATGACGATGATGATGATGGTGCTGATGATGGAAATGATGATGGTGATGATGATGGTGAGGATGATGAAGATGGTGATGATGACAATGATGACGATGATGATGATGATGAAGATGGTGATGATGACGATGATGATGGTGTTGATGATGGCGATGATGATGGCGATGATGATGATGATAATGATGATGCTAATGAGGAAGATAGTGAGGATGCAGATGACGATTATTATGATGATACCATTGATGATGATGATGATTATGATAACATTGATGATCATAAATATGATGATTATGATGGTTGCAATTATTCTACTGAGGATGAACATGATGATGATGATGATTTCCATTATTCTAATGAGTATGAACATGATGATTAGGATGAGGATGAACATGATGATGATGATGATGAGGCTAAGGATGATGATGAGGTTGATTATGATGTCGATGATGACGATAATGAAGATGGTGATGATGACGATGATGAAGATGGTGATGATGACGATGATGATGGTGTTGATGACGATGATGATGGTGTTGATGATGGCGATGATGATGATGATGATGACAATGAATAATATGGCAATGATGATGATGATGATGATGGTGATGATGACAATGATGATGGTGTTGATGATGGAGATGATGATGATGATGATGATGCTAATGAGGAAGAAGGCAAGGATGAAGATGATGATGATTTTGATGATACCATTGATGATGATGATGATTATGATACCATTAATGATCATAAAGATGAGGATGATGATGGTTGCAGTTATTCTAATGAGGATGAACATGATAATGATGATTGCAATTATTCTAATGAGTACGAACATGATGATGATGAGGAGGATGAGGATGAGGATGAGGATGATAACATTGATGATGATGATGAGGCTAAGGATGAGGTTGATTATGATGTCGATGATGACGATGATGAATATGGTGATGATGCCGATGATGAAGATGGTGATGATGATGATGATGATGGTGTTGATGATGGCGATGATGATGGTGGTGATGATGATGAGGATGATGAAGATGGTGGTGATGATGATGATGATGATGATGATGAATATGGTGATGACAATGATGATGATGGTGTTGATGATGGTGATGATGATGATGCTAAAGAAGAAGACGGTGAGGATGAAGATGACGATTATTATGATGATACCATTGATGATCATAAATATGAAGACGGTGATGGTTGCAATTATTCTAATCAGGATGAACATGATGATGATGATGATTTCCATTATTATAATGAGTATGAACATGACGGTGAGGATGAGGATGAACATCATGATGATGATGATGATGATGATGATGATAACATTGATGATGATCATGATTATAACATTGACAATGATGAGGATGAGGATGATGATGAGGTTGATTATGATGTCAATGATGACGATAATGAAGATGGTGATGATGACGATGATGAAGATGATGATGATGATGACGATGAAGTATATGGCAATGATGACGATGATGACAATGATGAAGATGGTGATGATGACGATGATGATGGTATTGATTAAGGCGATGATAATGATGATGATGCTAATGAGGAAAAGGGCGAGGATGAAGATGACGCTGATTTTGATGATACCATTAATGATGATGATGATTATGATACCATTGATTATCATAAAGAGGAAGATGATGATGGTTTCAATTATTCTAATGAGGATGAACATGATGATGATGATTGCAATTGTTCTAATGAGTATGAACATGATGATGAGGAGCAGAATGAACATGATGATGATGATGATGATGATGATGATGATGATGATGATGATGATAACATTGACTATGATGTCGATGATGACGATGATGAATATGGTGATGATGACGATGATGATGATGATGAAGATGGTGATGACGATGATGATGAAGTTGTTGATGATGGCATTGATGATTATGATTATGACGATGAGTATGATACCATTAATGATCATAAATATGAAGATGGTGATGGTTGCAATTATTTAATGAGGATGAGCATGATGATGATGATGATGATAACATTGATGATGTTGAGGATTGTAAAATCGATGATCATGACTCATCGTCATCTTCTTCATCTGACTCAACATCTGTATCACCATCTGGTCCATAATAGTTATCGTTGAAAGGATCATTGATATCAAAATCATCATCAATATCATTTTCAATTATATATGCATCATTAATATCATCAGTGAGTACTAAATTGTCTACTATGTAATTTGGATAATCAACTTCTTGATCGGATTCTTCATTTGACACATCTATGGTGACCAACTGATCTCGATCTGCATCACCTTCTTCCTCTACATTATACTTGACCAGTCTTCCTCTTGGATCATATCTAACAATGTATGACCAACCTGCTTTACATGGCACCTCTGAGTAAAAGACCTGCTCACATTGACTTGGAAGAACATAAGGCTCTGTACCTGGTTCAAGTGCCCTTTTTTTAACCATGGTAAATCCATTGGCATGCTCAATAAAATCTCTTTTAGTATCACATTCATTCATTTGTAGCATGTACCATTTGACCTCAAACAAAACTATTTTAAAGGAATTAAAGTCACACTCAATTATATCTTCCAAATAACCATAGTACCTATTTTCATATACTTTTGGATGCTTTTCACTTCTAGAGGAAACATTAGTGACTTGAAAAGCTGCATTTATCCCACAATTGAAATTTTTCTTCTTGTCATCCAACTTTTTGATGCAAAATTTACGGCCATTGGGCCACATAGCCTTGTGGTGTATCAATTGCATCATGCCTAAATTAGTAAATAAATATATAAGAATAAATAAATACATTTATATAATGGGAAACAACGAAAAAAATGATCAGGGTAAATATACTTGCCTTTTTATCCTTTAAAGTACATGCTAAATCAATTTCCCTTTGTGTAAGTTAACCAAGATATTATTCTCGATGACGATGCAGTGTTTTAATCAATTTACTCAACCCTTCCCATGATAAGGTACCATAGAATTATATACATTGTTCTATCCATTCCTCCATCCAATAAATATTGTTTGCAATGTATAAATGTATTGCATCCCACACGCGACCAACTATACAAAAAAAATAAAAATTGAGAATTGTATATTACCTATCATTGAAGGAAATTAAGTTTACCTTAAAATACTGATGGAATAATAAACATTACATCAGTAAGATGTATATAAGATTTAAAAAATAAATGTATAATAAATTGAATCTACACCATCTAATTACCTTTCACTTTCCTTATTCTACCTTTCTCCAATAGGACCTCACCTTCAAATTTGTTGATGGAGTTGACATGCCAAATGCGAGGCAGATTGATATTTTTTGCTAAATTTGGAAGATACTGACTAATGTAGACCATGGATTGATATACCAAATAGACCTACACAATAGAACCCTCGAGACGTGCTCTTTGTCTAATAAAATCCTTCAATGAATTCAAATTCCTTTCCACCATCCACATTGATCTTGTGTGTATAGGTCCACACAATTCAATCTCCTCAACTTGTTGCATGAGATAGTGCTCTTGTGCATTGAAAAATACTGGAGGTAAATACTTCTACATTTCACACATTAGACAAGGAATTTCTCTCTTCCAATACCTAATATCTTCTTTATGGATATATTTAGATGAAATCCACCTACAAATGATGTAAGAAAATATCAGTGATCAACAAGATTGAGGCATATATAATAAAGTTCCAAGATATAAAACACAATATGTCAATAAGCTATGGAACAAAGTGAACAAACATTTTCATGCATATAATACGTTACTTACCTCATGTATTTACCAAGATCATATATAACTTGTTTATGTTTTTGTCAAAGCTATCTAGGACATATAGAGGTAGAATGTACTGTAACAAAAATCAAATCATTATTTATTTCCAAATAAGAAACAACAATTACTAAAAAGATGTACTAAATGTAAATTATATACGTAAATAATTACCTTACTGAATGTATGCTAGTCATGAGTTTTAACACCAACAAAATCACCTTTTTTCGTTACGATATTTTGTATGTTAGATGAAAACCCCTTCGGAAACCTTATTTTTTGAATGACCTATTTTATATCATTTCTTTGTCGCTCTGCCAATAACCATGGAAGACTAATATTTCGGTCCCCCTCTCTGACATTGGAATTTATTACACTTTGCAATGTGATATTAGCTTCTACAATGTCACTACAATTTTTTCCAATTTTATCTGTGTCATTCCTTCCATCTAAGATTCGCCATATCACTTTGGTTACATTCTTCTTGATATGCATTGTATCAAACAAATGAGTTATTTGTAGGTGCTCATAGTAAGGAAACCTACTTAATTGTATGGGATAACTCTTCATTCCTCGTGGAATCCCATTCATGCCTTCACGACATTCAATATTAAACATAAACAAAAACACATTAACAATAATTCATAACACCCATGGTAGAGAAAATTCAATAAAAATATAAAATTCATAATATTACATATTTATATGCTACATATACAATTTTCATACCGCGACATTGTCTATTATATGCCAACTTCCATAGGTGAGGTGTCATTCTTCATGGTTTCTTTCCATTATCTTATTTACCATTGAATTTTGTTTTCTCGGTAGTTCGATACCTATGGTTCTTAGGGAGGAATTGGTTGTACTCATCAAGCACCTCCTTTCCTAAACTTCTTGAACGACGAGATTTTATCCTAGGTCTACAGACTGGACATGCAAATTTTGCCTTTGTTTGAAGACCTGCAAGATATAAGTATTAATGTTATATAAGCATCAAAATATTATTAATTTAAATAAAAAATGCATGATATTTACCTTAAAACATATTAATTTAAATTGCAACAGAAATTTACATACCACAAAAATGTGTTAACCCAGGAGCGTCATGAATTGTCCATGCAAGTATTCCATGGAACTAAAATTGTTTCTTCCCTATTGTTCTAGAGATTTCATACATAGTGATGTCATCCCATAACTTAAATAGCTCATCGATAAGAGGATCAATATATACATTCATATATTTAACTTGGTACTTACCTAATTTATTGAACATACGATGCTATGTAGTTATGTGTCCCAATATATAAAAGGTGTTCTCATGCAGCAATGAAACAAAGAAATGAAATAATATAACTACTTTCAAAAAAATACCTGGAATAATAATTTCCAACATTGTTTGCTCTCTCTTTATCAACATCCAAGGAGGAATTTTATTGTTTATGACGAAAACATGCCACACTAAGTAAGTAGAACGAATCTCTCCAAATGGATTTAAACCATCAGCTACCAATGAAAGTCTAACATTACGAGGTTCATATTTAAAAATTGGTCATTTTTCTTCGATGTTACTTAATGCATAACCATCTACAGGCATTCGAAGAACACCATCTTCACTTATGTTCTTTGCATGGTCATCCATAAACTATGTTATACTTTGGCACCTGAATATTTGTTGGAAACGTGTAATTATGGGAATATAACGAAGAACTTTGTGAGGTGCCTTTTTTGTTACTTAATCAGTTCAATATCTACTAATTTCACATTGTGTGCATTTGTTTTTTGATGCATATTGTTCATAATATATAATATGATCATTAGGGCATGCATCAATAGCTTGATATTCCATTCCAATTTCTTTCATAATCAAGAATACCTCTTGACATGTACGTGGTAAATTATTTGATGGTGGTAATAGAAATTCACCCAACAATCTACAACATTGACAAAAAAATGAAATGTAAACAATATAAATCATAAATATTGTCGATCCCTAATTTATGAATAAATTAACACTAAAAATAGAGGAAAATAGTGAGATTTTCAGACCATGTGAAGATGCAATTAATACATTACATACCTTAGGAGCTGTGTGAAACAAGTGTTTGATAAACCATTCAAAACTTTCAGGTTCAGCAACAACAATATAGCAGATAGAATATTTTTTGTTGATCCTTCATAAAGAGGTTCTCGGGACTTCTCGAGTAGAGGAACATCATGAATATCATGGAGTTTTTCCTCATGCAATGGATCAAATGTATCTTGGATCAATCTATTTATTTGATCTTCATCATGTGTATCAATAACTCCATCTTCATCCATAGGATCATTAACAACTCGATCTTCAATTTTATGTTCTCCATGTTCCTCACCTTGTAAAGTAGTATTTCTACTATAATTATGTGGCAAATAGCTCTCTGGAGGTCAACATTTAAGGGGAATTGTATTTATAATTACAAACAATGTAATAACATTAGTCTATAATATACAACACATATATTTAAAATGATAAAACATTTTGTGAATACATGATTAGTACTATTACAAGAAGTTCATTATGTAATGAATAATGTCTTACCAAGGGACAATATTCAAACCCCCATTCAACATGACCCTTCTCCTTACAATGTTTCTCAACACTTGTTCTTAAAATTCTTCTTGTTTGCAAACCCCTGCAATCATTGCAAGGGAAATAACACTTTCCATCGCCCTGCCTTAAAGTCAGCATACCTCTTATTATTTTCTTCCCAAGGGAAATAACACTTTCCATCGCCCTGCCTTAAAGTCAGCATACCTCTTATGTTCAAGTAAATTATATATATGTATATGTATATATATATGTATATATATCTATACATATATGTATATATATATATATATGTTTGTATATATATATATGTTTGTATATA
>LPNX010957626.1:0-32125 GCA_001517045.1 Pseudotsuga menziesii | reverse complement strand
CCATATTTACCTACCTTAGACATTAATTTTAATTATTTTTGTCTTATTACCTAGTTTCCTAGATTCCATTCTATGCTAGTTTCCTTCTACAAGTCCTAGATGTCAACACATGCTAAAATTGAGTCATGAAGCACTTGGGAAACATCATCGAAACCCAATTTAGCATGTTTTCTTTATTCCAGATCCTCCAAAGTGCATATCTATTTTTTCTGAAAAGATTCCTTGTTTTATTCCGATTTAAGGCAAAAGGAAAAGCTAGACTAGGTGTAGTTGACTTGTTTTTTTCCCACATCATAATCCCTCCTTTTCTCTAAATAAAAGCATGTAGAGTTTTCTTTCCATCCCTCTTTATCTTTCCCACTTGACTTAGAAAATCTGTGAGAATCTTCATAGATTTGGAAACTGCTTTATTCACCTATGGGGGATTTGACTAGATTTAGTAAGCCTACTTTTTGACTATTTTGAATGACATATTTATTCATTCGATTCCCTCATGTAATGATATATTTCAGCAGCATATTACTTCACAAGGTTGGCTATTGTACACTTATTGAATATAGATTAGTGTTATGCTCTAGTTTCAGTCTCCTTTGGTGTGAATTTTGCATGTTTGATTAGCGATTTTGTGAGTGTAATTGTTCTATCACTTGGGTTCAATTTCCACATTTATTTTCAGTCTTAGCCAATTTTTTGTTGCAACTTTCCTCTGTAGTCTTAGCCAATGTTCTGCAGTCTTCCAATGTGTTTTCCAGTTCCTCTGCAATTTTATAATTCCAATGTTTTAAAGATATTAAACTTAAGACAAAAGTTCTTCTACTAATTGACTTCCTCTACTAAATATTGACAAATCATCTCAAGACTGATATTTTTTTAGCTTTGATGAATAGTTAGTTTTCATTTTTGGCCAAAACATTTTTTTAAATTGGTTTACACAGTTTTAATAACTCTATCTTTTTTAGCATTTTTCATAACCGTAACCATTTCTGACTGATTAAAGGTTGAAAATGCAAGTAAAATTGTATGGGTAGATGCACTAAGGGTTATGTGCATTGGGTGTATGCGCAGAAGAAAAGAAAGTATACTCTGTCTTGATTTAAAATTAAAAAACATTATATACTGAAAATGCAGAAGTTAAACTTGGTGAATCTCGTGTAGAAGAGATTAGTGCTTGAGATGACTGCAGAAACAAACATATGTGTTGGATTCTAAGTAAAAATTAACACAGGATGAAGTATTTGAATGTGTTAGCTGCTGGATTGTAAATTTCCCTTTGACAGAGTTAGTGTTGTTTAAATTTCAGTGCATTTCATCTACGTTGAGACAGAGGAAGTTTTGTGTGGTTCTTTGGATTGAATACACTTCCTGTGTCTGCTCATATGATTGTGGATTGGTTATAAAAACAAGAACATAATATACAGAAATAAGAAAGTAAAATGCATTGAATGATATGCAGAGATTTGAAAAATTAATGAGTTTGTTGTAGACTAAAGAAATAAAGAACTCATTTTGATCATTTCAATAGTACATGAATTTATAATATGTATTATGCTGAGAGTAACTAGAATGCAAACGAATTGAGAAATAATTTATATCATTGGCATTGAAGTTCTGATTTTTATGCTTCCAATATAAATGAATATATGTTGAGATAGAATTACATATTTCTTTTAATAGAGACAAGTTGGTTTTTGATAGAGAGGTTTTAATAGATATAGTTTTAACAATGATATTATTGACACGATTATTTTGACAGAGAAGATTTGACAGAATAGCATTTGATAGGTTCTTGCTTAAGTTTATATTTGATACAAGATGGGTGTTAAAAAGGGAACATGTTTAAGCTTGAAAATGTGTGAAACAGGTTGGTGTTTGTACTACGGGGATAAAGGGAGGAGCAAAAAAAAAATATAAGTATCCAATACAAGTTGATGCTTGTACAAAGGAGTAGAAGCTTCTTTTCAGGAGGTGCTTAAGAAACAGAGGTAGCTGCTTCATTTGAGTCATTTGCTCAAATAAAATTGATGTAGAAAAAATTTGATGCTTCCCTATATCAAAAGAAAGAGGTTTTTCCCTTTATGGGTTTCCTCATGAAAAATTATGTGTTTCATTGTTTATGGATTGATAAATTATTTTTGTATTAATCTTCAAACTGTTATGAAGTAAATTCTGGTAGCTAACTTATTCACCCCCCCCACTTCAGTTAGCTTTTCTTGTCCAATAAGTGGTATCAAAGCAGGTTACTTCAAGGTCAGCTTAACCACTGGAATTCTTTGATTGTTTATGATTGATAAAAAAATATGAGTTTACTAAACATGGATTACCTTTATTTTATGGGAATAACTATGATTTTTGGAGTATTATGATGAAGTTGTTTTTGCAGTCTAAAGGAGTTGATGTTTGGCAATTTGTGTTAAACGAATAAAAAAATCCAGCAACTATTCCAACAGATGCCACAGGTAAAAAACTCTATGAAATTAATTCCAAAGCATCGTATGCAATTCTTGGAGGCTTCGAAAGTTCTGAATTTGTTAAGGTAATTCATTGTGAGTCAATAAAAGAATTATGGGACAAACTTAAAAATATTTATGAAGGAAATGCTAAGGTAGAGAATGCTAAACTACAATCTTATAGGAGTCAATTTGAAAACTTAAAGATGGAGGAAATTGAAGATATAGGAACATATTTCTTACACATTGATGAAGTAGTTAACACCATGATAGGTTTAGGGAAAAAGATTAAAGATATCAATATTGTTCAAAAGGCACTTAGATATTTACCTGTAAGATTTAACTCAAAAAGTATCTACTTTGAAAGAAAGAACTGATCTTGATACTTTAGAAATGGATGAATTACATGGAATACTAACAGTGTATGCAATGAGGACTTCTAGTGAGAATCCTTCGAGAAAAGAAGCATATTTCAAGGCAACAAAGAGAGACAAGGAAAAAGTTGAAACTAAAGTAAGCAATCATGAAGACTCAGAAGAAGATATGGAAGAAGATAACTTTGTCAAAAATCTAAGAAGAGGTAGTGGAAAGTACAAAGGTAAACTTCCACTCAAATGCTTTGATTTTGGTAGAACAAGACATTTTTATTCCAAATGTCCTTTCAATAAACATTATAAGGGTGAAGAAGAAAGTAATAGAAAGACTAAAGAATAGAAGAAAAAATACAAGAAACCATTTCAAATAAATTCTTATAAAAAGAAGAGTCTATTGATAAAAAATGATAGTGATTCGGTAGATATAGATGGAAGTGATGAAATCTTGGAAATTTCACTGTTTATGGCTTTAGATAATCAGAATAATAAATTAATTGAAGAAGAAGAAGTTGAAGTTGATTTAGAAGAAGAACTTGTAAGTGCACTGACTGAACTTAGAAATACAAGAAGGGAATATAAGTCTCTTAAGGAAGAAACAAAGAAATCTGAAAATGAATTGATAGAAAGAACTGGGATAATGATAATTGGTTTAAAAGTTAAATTGGAAGAGGATAGATTAACTGAAGAAGCATTAAACAGGTTGCTTCTAGAGGAAGATAAATACAATGAATGTTTGAAGATTGAATTTGTTTCTTTAAGAAAAATGTTGCAAGAAAGTAACATGAATAGTAGTTCAAAAATTCTAAATCAGATTATTAGTTGTCAAAGATCTACTAATGATAAGATTGGAATAGGGTATAAAACAAAGACTACTCATGCAAGTAAAACGACTAATAATATTGGAATAGAGACTACTAATGCAAGTACAAGCACAACTCTTGAGAAAACAAGAACATGGAAAAAGAATACCAGTATGCATATTGGATCAACAAAGCAAGAAAGAAATCAGATTTCAACAGTTCAAAGAAGAATTTATGACAGGTATCAAAATAGATTTAATGAGTATTTTTTTTTTTCTGCTATAAGTATGGGCACAAAGCAGTTTTCTGTAATGGTTTGTTAAGAAACAAAATTGCAAGGAATAACTATCATATCTCTAGATTTAAGTATGGAAGAAGAACTCAAAACACTGTGAACAATTTATATAATAGTTTTGATGTCTTAAATCTTGAACTTGAATGTTACAAGTGCAATAATTTTGGGCATATATCAAGAAATTTCCCTATAAATTCCTCAAAATATTCTATAAGTAAATACACAGATATGAAAACTAAATGTTGGAAAATGAAAAATCAACACCTAAACATTGAATATTGCAATCTTTCTTTACAAGAAAACCATAAAGTTAAGTGGTGTGTTGATAGTGGGTGTTCAAAACACATGACAAGTAAAAAAGAGTTTTTTATTACTTTAGATGAAGGAAAAGAGGGTAGAGTTACATTTGGTAATGGCCAGTCAGCTCAAATAATTGGAAAAGGTATTGTATGTCTAAATAATAAAAACATAATGGCTTTGTTTTATTGATTAAATATATGGAACATAACTTGTTAAGTGTAAGTCAAACCTGTGATAAAGGTTATCCTCAGGTATAAGGCATAGATTATGGTGAAACTTATACTCATGTTGCAAGGATGGAAGCAATTAAATTAATTATAGCTTATTCTTGTTCTAAACAAATCAAAGTTTATCAAATGGATATCAAGTCTTCTTTTTTAAATGGTGAACTAGAAGAAGAGGTTTACATGGAACGACCGGAAGGATTTCAGCTATCTGAAACAGAACATTGTGTTTACAGTTTAAAGAAAGCTCTGTATGGGATAAATCAAGCTCCACGAGATTGGTATTCCTGGCTTGATAAATATTTAAGGAAGGAAGGATACAAAAAGGAAACACTGACAGTTACAACCTCTACATTAAAGAAGAACATGATAGATTGATTATTAATGAGACATATGTAGATGATATTATATTTGGGAGTGATAATGATCAGCTTAGCAAACAGTTTGCACAAAGTATGCAAAATGAGTTTGAAATTTCTATGCTTGGTGAATTAAATCTTCTTTTAGGAATCCTAATTTCACAATCTGATAAAGGAATTTTTATCTCTCAAACCAAATACAAAAATGAAATGCTAAATAAATTTCAAATGGAAGATTGCAAACCAGTAGGAACTCCCATGGTTACTGGATGTAAGTTAAGTAACACAGATGAATCTGAGAGTGTTGAGCATAAAATATACATATCTATGATTGGTAGTATTTCATATGTAACAACTACAAGGCAAAATGTTATGAATGCAGTATGTCAGGTTGTTCGGTTTCAATCCTCTCCCAAAGCTTCTCATTTGGTTTTAGTTAAGAGGATTATTAGATATCTAAAAGGAACAACAGATTATGGCTTGTGGTATTTCAAAGGTAACAATCTTGATTTATAAGCTTTTACTGATGCAAATTGGGAAGTTTGCGTAGATGATCAAAAAAGCACAAGTGGGGAAACATTTTATCTGGGGGGATGCTTGGTAAGTTGGTCTAGCAAGAAATAATAAGAAGTCTCTCTTTCTACTGCTGAAACAGAATACATTGTTGTTGCAAATTGTTGCACACAAGTAATTTGTATGAAACAAATGCTAGTAGATATACATGTCACTTGTGATGATCCTATTCCTATTTTCTGTGACAATACAAGTTCCATTAGAATTTCCAAGAACCCATTTATGCACTCAAAACAAAACATATTCCAATTAAGTTTCTTTTTCTTAGAGAGAATGTTTTAAACAATATTATCATGATGGAATATGTTTGCACACAGAATGAAATTGATGATATATCCATTGATCCTTTACCTCAGCAACAATTTGAAACTCTTAGGGAAAAGTTAGGTGTTTGTTCTATGTAATTTCTTTCATCAAAGTGATGAACAACAAGTTATAATTATATATCAGATTTGCATATTTCCAATGACACACTTCTATTGGGGGCTTATCTGTTGTATTAATTTTTGTTTCAATTAAATTTTGGTTTAAATTTTTGGGGTTTTTTATAGTATTTTTAATTATCATCTTCTACACAGGTTGGTTATTGTTTTCATAGATATATTCAAGGACATGGATTTGTGTTAGGGGGGTAATTATTGGTTCCTACACTTGATCACATGAGGTTTTGTCATCGATGTCAAAAAGGGGGAGAATATGTTTATGTTTTCCATCAATGACAAAGGGAGAGTTTGTTGGTCAGTTGAATGAGTTTCATTAATGTAACATGGAGTTTGTTGGCTGGAGGATGTTTGCCATTGAGGAAAACATAAATTTATATAAACATGTTGCTTAAACATAAGCTATCAAAATTGTTTCTTATGATGCCAACGCTTTAAGATATTGATCAAAGTGGTTTTTTGTAGTCTTCCATTGCTTCTCTCCAGTATTAGCCAACATTCTACATCAGCATTTCTCTACAGTCTTAACAATTATCTGCAATATTCGAACGTGTTTTCCATTTCCTCTACAGTTTTATAATTCCAATGTTTTTAAGATATCGAACTTGAGACCAAAGTTCTTCTGCTAATTGAATTCCTTCTCTAAATATTGATGCCTCATCTCAAGACTGAGAAATGTTTAGCTTTAACGAATAGTTAGGGTTTTCATTTTTGGCCAAAACGTTTTTTTTGGGAATTGGTTTACAATGTTTTAATAATTGTATCATTTTGAGTAGTTTTCATAACCGTAACCATTTCTAACTGATTAAAGGTTGAAATGCAAGTAAAATTGTATGGATACATGTGTTGTTGGTTAAGTGATTTGGGTGTAAGCACATAAGAAAAGAAAGTATACTCTGTCTTGATTTAAAATTGAAAAATGTTATATACAAAAAATGCAAAAGTTAAACTTGGCGAATATGTTGTAGAAGAGATCATTTCTTGAGTTGACTGCAGAAAGAAACATATGCACTGGATTTCAGGTATTAATTAACACAGGCTGAAGTATTTGAATGCTTTAGTTGTTGAATTGTAAATTTCCCTTTGACAGAGTTAGTATTGTTTAAATTTGAGTGTATTTCCTGAACGTTGAGACATAGTAAGTTTTTTGTGGTTCTCTGGATTGAATACACTTCCTATGTCTACTTATATGATTGTGGATTGGTTATAAAAACAAGAACATAATCTAGTGAAATAAGAAAGTAAAATGAATTGAATGATATGTAGAGATTTGATAAATTAATGAGTTTGTTGTGTACTGAATAAATAAAGAAGGCATTTTGATCATTGCAATCGATAGATGTTATGAATTTATAAATTGTATTATGCTAAGAGTAACTAGAATGCAAACAAATTGAGAAATATTTTATATCACTGGCATTGAAGTTCTGATTTTTACACTTGCAATGTAAATGAAGATATGTTGAGATAGAATTACAGATTTCTTTTAATAGAGACAAGTTGAGTTTTGACAGAGAGGTTTTAATAGAGATATATTTGACGGGATGGTTGTGAAAGAGAGGTTTTGACAGTGATATTTTTGACATGATGATTTTGACAGAGAATATTTGACAGAATAGCTTTTGATAGGTTCTTAAAAAATCTTATATTTGATACAGGCTGGGTTTGAAAAAGGTAACATGTTTAAGCTTGAAAATGTGTGAACGGGCTGGTGTTTGTAGTACAGGGAAAAAGGGAGGAGCCAAAAAAGACTATAATTATTCAATACAAGTTGATGCTTGTACAAAGAAGGAGTAAAAATATTCTTTTTAGTATATGATGAAGAAATTTAGGTAGCTACCTCATTTGAGTCATTTGCTCAAATAAAATTGATGTATAAAAAATTTGATTCTTTCCCTACATCTAAAGAAAGATGTTTTTTTTCTTTATGGGTTTTCTCATGAGAAATTTTGTGTTTCAGTGTTTATGCATTGATTAAATGTTTTTGTATTAATATTAAAAGTGTTAAGAAGTAAATTATGGTGCTAACTGATTCACCCCCCACTTAGTTAGGTTGTCTTGTCCAACAAATACATAGGGATTGAATCACAATGTATCACAAGAAATATGAGAATGACAAACAAAATCCTCTAATTTTGCTTCAAGAGATTCAATTTAATATATCCAAAAGAAACATTTACTTGTTCAAGACATTTTCTTATATTTTCGAGGAAAAAATTATGAATTTATCTTAAGTGAGAGGTCCAACTTTTAAAAAAAAAATTGTTTGTTTTCTTTAAATGATGATTGTAGCTATGTATTAGATGTTATTTCATGTTGTGTGTTAGTTCATCAATTTCATGCAACTCAAAATTCATGGCCTAAAGGTCCATGATATGAAACAATGTGCCATGTTCTTCAAAATTTTGATAATTTTCTTATGCAAACAAGTAATTAAAGTGACCAAATAAAAAAAAATCCAAAAATTAATAGTGAAATAAAGGATATTAATGGTAAATATGTAATAAACATTCATATCTTAGAAATATTTTAAAGAAAAACTTGAACAAAACTCGAAAATTTACTAATTAAAGTGATTTTCCTAGATTTATAAGGAGGTTTCTAAGACTCCCAAATTCAAGTGAAATTGATCCTAAATTCTTCAAATATGATTCTTATAGGTATTAAAATGTCTATACCATCATCTACAAGTTTGCAAAGTTCAAAATCATCCCTAAATATAGGCCTAAAATAGTGATTTGCAATTCCTAGTTTTTTTTGACAATTTTTAATCTAGTAAGCACACAAATATTTAAAATTTACAAAAAAATCAAATGTTGATAAAAATATATGAAAATTATGTCTAAATTCAAGTATATGGATTCCTAAGTTAATCATAGGAAAAACAAATCACTCAAATGGACGCTCCTATCCCAAATTACACCCAAAACATTATCCCCTACACAAATACATGATTGTTCAGAGAATAACCACGTGTATATGAAGGTATACACGACATATACATTTCTAACCTACAGGTATACACACTCTTCACCACTGTGACCTGCGTATATCAAGAAAATTGAGATATCACAAAAAAACCTAAAAAATTTCAAGCATTTTAACTATGTAGAGGTTAATGTAGGTCAGTTTTAGACTGTAGAAATGAAATAAGGTCTCTAGAGATAGATATGAAGCATGAATTGAAATATATGACGGAAACAACAACCAAAAATGAGGAAAAACTCAAGAAATAAATAATAAAATTCCATGTCCCCAGTATAGTCACCAATCTGTTAGTAGAGATCGTTGCAGGGAGATGTCTAGAACATTCTCTATCCATTAGTATAGGGGGGTGAGTCCTAATCGATGGAAATACATGCAATATTTTGAAATTTCCTTAAGATTCCTAAGCTTTTTCTTAATATTTTGAATATTTTTCAAAGATTAGAGAGGGGAGGAAGAATGAAGATAACCTCTTGAAGTGTGTCATTTGTGGAAGATCCCCTTGCTTGAGAATCCATCGCCCTTAGGCCTCCATTTGTAGCTTACTTTCTAGTTCCTTACCTCTATCTTTTGAAAACCTTGAAAAGCCTTGAAAATTATCTACCAAATCTTGATAAAATTATATATGAAAATACATAGATTCAATCTCAACATTTAGGGGAAACTATAATTGTATCATATTTAAAATAGGAATAAAGTGATTACATGCCAATGATATAGGTGAATCCATTCCCCCTTTTCTATAAAAAATCCTTCTCCTTATATGCTAATGATCACCAAAAACTTGATGTAAAAAAGAATCTATCTAGCCTCCCAATTCTTTAGCATGCCTTTCCTTTTCTCTTTTTTTCCTCCTTAATTCACCTCATATGTTGTACTTATATAGAATTGGGGTTTTTGCACCCAATCACTTAACCATGGATGTGGGATTAAGTTTTCTAAAGCCTTTTTATTATTTCCTCCAAAACCCCCACTTTACCTAGATTTTTTAGACATCAAACTTGATTTTAAGTATTTCCAGGACAACTAATACCCATGTTAGGAATTTTTTCCTTTGTATGGGTTTTAGGAATTGGGATTTGACCCTTAAGTGGTCATGGACTTGGCCTCTTTAAATCCACCTTTGTCCTCAAACATTTATTTCTTTGTTGAAGCAGTGGTCAAATGATAGATTGGAGCTCTCAATTGTTCTAAAATTTTGATCTTCATGTTGCGGGCGAGATAGAAATATGTTTTTAGGCCAACACTCTCAAGGGTGTTAATTTAATTGTTAACAATATCCATACATAACTTTGAATTTCCTCGATTATACAAGTCATGAAAAGTAATACAAAGCTTTCAGTAGGGTATATTTTCATGAGAGTGTGTAAGAATGAGGGTTGACTCCTAGAGTTATGAGAAAATGGTGACAAGAAAACTGACATAACTTCTCACAGTAGAAGAAAATACTCTTGGAAGCTATATATTAACTTGTGTAAGTTGATAGTTTTGTCACAAAAAGTGCAGTTAGTCCCATGCTTCGGTAACTACATCAAGTGAATTTTCCCACTAACCCCACGCATGCATTCAATGATTGGAAAATAATAAAAAAAGAGATAATTATCTTATTCAAGGCACATGACATATTTTTGGATGAGTTCTAAGGTTGACACTTGGAAGCAATTATTTGGTCTCCCATGGCCCCCCTTTCTTGTTTGTCTCTAGTGGAATAATAACACCTTTGGTGTTATTTACACATCCATACGTTGACCATTTTATTAATTATTCACATAATATTTGCATACATACTGAATTGGCACAATAAGCCAAAAACAAGGTCCAAATAAAATATTTACATCATACATGCTCATCCATTCACTAGTCAAGTATTGGCCTTGAGCTCCACACTAGGAATCCATACTAGTATAATTACATCATTTACATAATTTTCATTTAATATATTCCAAGAAAAAACTAGGGATATTAAAATCCCCTCCCCATTGGAATAACATCATCCTTGGTGTTTGCTCAAAATTTATAACAAAAATGGATATTCCTCCCTCATGGCATCCTCCAACTCCAACATACCCTCATCGGGACCAAAGTGCTTCCATTACACCTTTACTTGTATGATGGAACAGTTTGACAGAAATTTCACATTCATCTCTAGGATGCATAACGACTCAGTTTCAAACTCTCCCTTGGGGTCCACCTGGATCAAATCCTAATCAATAATATGGTTATAATCATGTACATATTCCTTAAGCAAAGAAACATGAAAAATATTATGAGCTCTAGTGTTAGCAGGAAATGCAACTCTATATGGAACTGGCCCTATTCTTTCAAGCACTTCAAATGGACCATAATATATTGGTGATAGCTTGGAACAACTTCCAAGCTTCAAGGAAATTTTTCTTGGCCTCACTCGAAGGTAAAAATGATCCCCTGCATGAAATTCCCTATGCAATATATTCTTATATGCATAGATTTTCTGTCTATTTTGGGATGCCTTTAAATTTTTCCTAAACTTTGCAACTTCCTGATCCATTTCCTTAAGCGATTATGGCCTAAGTACAATCCTATTCACTAGATTATCCCATGTAACTGGTGTCCTACACCTGCTACCATACAAATCCTCAAATGGAATCATGCCCAATGATGCTTCTTTCACATTATTATATAAAAAATATACCAAATTTAGATACTCTTCCCAATTAGACAATTTGTCCATCACATACATGCAAAACATGTATTCAAGAACCTAATTTACCCTTTCAGTTTTCCCATCTATTTGTGGATGATAGGAAGTACTTAAATTTAATTATGTACCCAAATTTGCAAAAAGACATTTCCATAATTTTTAGGTGAACTTAGTGTCCATGTCTAAAATTATTTCCTTAGGAAATCCATGCAATCTAAAAAAATTCCTTCATGAAACTATTTACAATGGAATTTGTTTATATGTGGATTTAACCAATATAAAATGTTCTTCCTTTGATAATTTATCCACCACAACCATGATGGAATCATGCTACCTAATAGTTACTGGAAAAACTATAATAAAATCCATGGAAATTTCTTCCCATTTCCATTCTGGAATTCATAAAGGATACAACAAACCTGCTGGGTGTCGATGTTCAACCTTCACTTGATGAGATTTCATACACTTAGAATTGTACTCAGCAATTTCTTTTTTTATTCCCAGCCAAAAATACCACTTTCTCACTGTAGAAACGCTTCCTCACTATAGAAACTGTTTTCTAGCCTGGGTGAAAGTAATATGGCATTTTATGGATTAATCCATAACAATTCTTCTCAAATATGCCATATTTGGAATATAAATTCTGTGTTTATAAAGAATAATTATGTCACCTTCCAAATGGTAACCTTCATACCTCTTTTCCAAATTTTGCTGCTATAATTTGTTTTTTATTTGTACATACAATTCCTCTTTAACAATATAGTTAGCAATCAATTGCCTCAAATATTATTGTAAGGTAATAATGGCTTCCATATACATTTATTGTACTTATCTGTTAAGTTCACCAACCACTTTATTTTCCTTACCTTTTATGTGTTTGATCTCAAAATAAAATTTACACAAACATTTTAGCCATCTATTTTTCCTAGCATTTAATGTTGGATCCTCAAATAGATATTTTAAACCACAGTGGTCTGTGAGTCCTTAGCTTGAATTTTATGCCCACTAAATAATTCCTCCACATTTTCAAAGCATGCACTATGGATGCAAGATCTAAATCATGGGAATAATATTACTTATCACGTTCTTTCAACTTCCTTGACTCATATCATACCACATGGTTATCTTGCATAAGAAATCCTCCAAGTCCCTGGTTGCATGCCTTTGTACACACCACAAAATATTTTTCAGGGTATGTAGCCTTCAAAATTGGAGCACTTGTGAGAAACTTCTTTAATAACTGAAAGTTTTCTTCGCATTTTGGTGCCCATTCAAACTTTATCTCCTTCTTTTGAAAATAAGTGGTTGGGTGAGAAACCTTGGAGATTTTTTCAATGAACCTCATATAATAACTAGAAAAATCCATGAAAGACCTCACATCTATCACATTTCTTGGAGTTGGCCAATTCATGATGGCTTCAATGTTTTTTGGACCAACTAATAATCCTTCCTTAGAAATAATGTGACCCAAATAATTAATCTTGTTCTTGTAGAAATTGCGTTTACTTACCTTTGAATACAACTCATGGTCCCTTATCAATTTCAAAGCCATTCTCAATTGTTATTCATGTTCCTCTTCATTCTTAGAATAGATAAGAATGTTATCTAGAAAACCAAGAACAAACTTCTCCAAATACCTATTGAATACACTATCCATGAGGAACATGAATGTAGATGGTACATTAGTGAGACTAAAATGCACCACCACAAAATCATAGTGCACATACGTTATTTTGAAGGTTGTCTTTTGAATTTATTTTTCATTGATTCTCACTTAATGGTATCGTGACCTCAATTCAATCTTTGAATATACCTTTTCCACTCTCATTTGATAAAAAAAAATGTCATTGATTCAAGGAAAGGGGTACTTTTTCTTCACTGTACCTTTGTTGAGTTGTTTTTAATTGATACATAGCCTGAGTGTTCCATCTTTCTTGTTCACAAATAGGATAGGTTATCCATGTGGAGGCACACTTGGAGGAATGTACTTCTTTTCCAACAATTCATGTAATTGTATTTTCATTTCTAGTAACTTTGGTGTACTCATCCTGTAAGGTGTTTTGGAAATGGGTACTACTCCTAGCACAAGTTAGATGGTAAAATCGATGTATTTTTTTGGAGTAAGCCATGTAAATTCATCAATAAATCCTTGAATTCTTGTAGCACATAATGGTCCTCCAACTTGGAAATTCCGTTTTTTGTTTTCTCTAAAACATGTCATGCATACAATTCACAACCTTTCCTATAGGATTTCTTCAACTACATGGATGAAATATTCCTAACAAAAAATAACTTTGGAATTACCTTTACAAGCCTTGGTTTCTCTTCTTCATCAATTCATTCAAAATTCTTGCTTTAACAATTCTATGGACCTCCAACCAGTCCCTTCCAATGAGAATATCATAGGAACCAAGCGGTAGAATATTCAAATTTGTGAAAGTGTACAACCCACATATTTCAAGTGGACATTTCTCCAACTTTTCACTAACCTTCCTCTTGGTTCCCATGGCTAGTTGGACTAATCATGATTTACTATGCTTTGATTTCCTAAAAGCACAAATATCAACAATTTTTGGACTAGTATAACTATGAGTAGACCCAGGCTCAGTCAAAATAGAAATAGGTTTCTTAGAAATATTACCTTCAAGTTCAACAAGAGTTGACTGATGGTCTACTTGGAGTTCCTATAGTGCTAAATAGATTATAGGGATGATCCTTTCCACTTTACCCATAGTTTCATATCCTTGGATGTTGTGAACTTTGGTTGCACTCTCATTTCAATGTGGATAGTTTCTAAGCATATGATCCCCTCCACATCCCCAACATTGAAGTGGATCTCTTGGATTTTCTCCCATCATCCTATAGGTCTTAGTCATGCCTTATTGTGGATTCCTTCGCTGATCTCTACATTGAGAAGACTTGAAACCCCTCTTCCTTTTATCAAACTTCTCATTTTTCTTGTCCTTCTATGCCTTATGGAATTTTGGTTTTCTTTTGTTTCGATCATAACAATATTTGGCCTTTTGCATGGTATCATCTAGATTTCGAGGTTTTTCAAACTCAATTGTGTATATGTATGATTGTGGTAGTCCAGTTAGAAAGCGTTGAATTTTTACTTTGTCATCCGTGATGTACTTGACATATCTCAACAGGTCCAAATTTTTTTTTCATATTATTGCATAATCATTTGTCCCAAATTCAGATCATGAAAATATTTTATTTTTCCATCATAGTACCTATCAGAGGGGGTACTTTTCCTTGAAATGTTTCTTGACTTGTTTCCACACAATATTTCTTTCATTGATCCTCTTTACTTGTCTAACGTGATTCCACCATATAGAAGCTCTTCCATTCATATTGAATATAACTACTCTTTCCTTCATATTTCCTAAGTAGTATGAAACTTGGAAATACTTCCTCATCACAAGAAGCCAAGCATGAGCTTCTTGACCAGATTTACCTTACCATCAAAAGTAGGAGGTTTGGCCTTCTTAAATTCTCCATGTGATTTTTTCTTGGAAGACCTCTTCTCTTATTTCTATGAGGTGAAGAGTTTCAAACATATTATTTAGAGTTATATGACTCACTAGAACATATTTATGGAGTATGTATTTTATCTCTAGAAATCATTCTTGAACTATGGGACCTCTTGTGGGATTTCCTCCTTGAGGTACCCCCACTATTCCCTTGATTTTTGGAATTATGTGCATTGTTAATATTCCTTTGAATGTCTATCAAGATTTGAAACATATATGCATTCAACTAATTTTTTCTTCTTTAGCTCCGATCAGCCTCGCATTATATTGTCGACAAATATGGAGTTCCACCCTTAGGATACTCATATTTTTTACAGTGTCTTTGGGGATTCATTTGGTTTCTCCTTACATTGGATTCCATCTCTTCATTTTCAACTTGTATATGCTCTCTTGTTTCATTTGTCTTAAACTCATTTAGGTCTTCTACATCATCCATGATGATGATCTTCTTGGACCAACTGAGATCAATATTTTCCATCTATACTAGATTGAATGCTGAACCTTAGTTTTTCCTGTTATGATTCTAAATCTACAAAGTGTTCATAAACACATTTGTCAGCTGCATTATATTCTCATAAAATATTATTATTTTTCATTCCTTATGGGAAAAACCATATTGTCAATTTCGATCAAATTACATAAATATTGAATCGCCCCATAAAGAATCTAACTATGCATAATATGCACCATTTTATACTCTCCCAACAGCTATGGTTAAATCGAGATCTAACTTTGTTGATTTAAAAAAAAGGGGGGTTTCAAGGGTGATTGCCATTTCATGCAATCTAGTGCATAAGTTCAACTGCGTTTTTCAAGTCTAGGAACTTGAAATTTGGCTGAGGAAATTTCTTATTTACCCTTGGTTTTTGCACCCCCAATACTACCACACCTCATATTACCACTTATCAGGAATAAGCGATTTTAGGCTCTAGGGGTATTGGTTTCCTATTTCCACTTTTACGATCCAGAATGCATGAGAAGGTGACATGTTTTAATGTTGCTTCAATCTCAAGATAACGCTGATCTATTAACTTTCATGCACCTTCATGGCCTTAAGGAATTTCCAATCATTGATATGATGTGCATGATCTTACATATCTGACAATATTGACATAGGTCCCATCATTCCTGATGCAACCTGATGCAAACCTATGTCACCAATTAGTATGTCACATCATTACATGTTATACCAAGGAAAGTTCTTTCTCAAACCAGCTTTTGGGACCTTGAATGCACAATAAGATGACATTTGGATTGTGAGTTTTTTCTTTAGGGTTGCACTGCTGAATAAACCTATTCGCACCTTCACGGTCCTGAAGCAATGATATTCGTTGATGTGATCTCATTGATATTTGATGATTGAAATGACAAACATGGGTCCCATCACACCTGACACCCCCTATTTTTAGATCTAGGCCCCGCGTTACATCACTTCCCATCTGAACCAAAGGTGGTTTTAGGCTCTCAGGAAAGCGGTTTCTTGAACCCAATCTTGTGAGCCCGAACTCACAAGAATATGACACATGGATACGGTGGTTTTATTTGAGGGTCTCTCTAATGAGTAAAAATATGCACATCTTCAGCATCCTGGAGCACTATCGATCGTTGATTTTCACTCTTTTCCAACGACTGAATCTCATCCTCCTTCACTCTTTTTCAAACGTGATCACCTGCACAAGGATCTGATGTGTCCAAATTACATCACATGCTCTTCCCACATGGACCTTCAACATCACATCTCTTTCTGATGTGACCATTCCACATCACCCTTCCACCTAGAACTAGTGGAGATCAACTAAAATTTTGTAATTTAAAAAAAATTGTATTTACACTTGATTCAATTGGTTAATAATGAGGATTTATATGAACTTAATCTAAGATTATTTTTTCCACCCCTATTTGTCACTTAACATAACTTTATTTTTCTAGAACAATTTCTTATTTTCACCCGTATATGTGGATTTTTGGCCCATACAACTCTGATATTACGACCAAAAGTTCTAATACCACTGTGTAATGTCCCCTTCACCCAATCCAACCATCAGGAGGGGACATTACATTTATTCAAGACTCCAAATTATGACCCAAACCAAAATTATGAATTCATACCAAATAAAATTCATGTGCAAAACATAAATAAACATATACAACACAAATAAAATCGATCCACACATAATTAACATGCATAAACAAGCATAAACATTAAATGCATCAATTAAATACGTTTTAAATTCACATATACAAGAAAGGATTATCTTTTTAAAATGTAAATACTAGTAACTGGATGTGTAAGGGATATCTTCCAACCAAATATAGGTACTCTATCAAGCACATACTCTTTATGTTGAGAGGCCACCCCCAAACCGAACTATGAGGCCACCAGGAAAATGAAATTCTCTCACTCGATCCAAAACATGATATTCTCTCTATTCTTATCCAAATTCTCATACACGTATTTACAGGGATCTCACTCATCTCACACATCCTTGGATTCAACAATACCATCCTTGGCTACAACAATACCCTCCCAACATAACACCCCTCCTAGATCAAGCATCCCCTTCATCGATCCACGGTTCTCCTGAGCAATCCATCTTGATGAGTGCTTCTGTTGTGTCCATGGAAGAAGAACAATATGATAATTGTTGTTGGAGAACCACCAATAGCCTAAATTTTTGGTTTCTCAAGAATCTACGAGCAATATAGCTTAATAAAAAAGGATCCCTAGATTTCCCATACTATCTTCTCATCTACAACAACTGATTTACCTTCCAAATTTGTAGCTCCATGCCTAAATTCAAATTTATTGGGTTATATAAGTCATGAACAATAATAAAAATGTATGAGTAGGGTATATTTTCATAGGAGTGTGTGAGAATGAGGGTTGACTCCAAGAGGTATGAGAAAATGGTGACAAGACAGCATACATAACTTCTAACAATAGAAGAAAGGACTCCTAGAAGTTGTAGTTGACTTCTGGAAGTTGAGAGAACTTTCACAACAATGCAATCATCCCTAAGCTTCAATAACTACATGAGGTGAATTTTCCCACCAACTCCACACATGCATTCAATGATTGAAAAATAATAAAAAAAAGGAGATATTTGTATTATTCAAGGCACATTACATAATTTTGTATCATTTCTAAAGTTGACACTCAGAAGCAAGGATTTGGTACCCCATGATCCCTATTTCCTCTTCCCCTCTAGTGGAATCATAGCCCCTTTGGTGCTATTTACACAACCATTCTTGGACCATTTTATTATTATGCACATAATATTTACACACATTTCACATTGGCATGATATTATAAACACAAGGATGAAATAAAATATTTACATCATAAGTTCCTAGCCATTCACTAGTCATGCCTCGGACATGACCTCCATACTAGAATAATTGCATCACTTACATAATATTCATTAAATACATTCCAAGAGAAAACTAGAGGTATTACAAATGACAGTGACTTAACAAATGAGTGGAATCAAAATTTTAACAACTTTGCACATTCAAAATTTTACATTTGGAGGGATATTAACAACTGAGAAGGGTGTGACATGAAATCTAACACTAGGACCACTGACTGACTACTATGACTAGATGGGGTGACTTGGACTTAAATGTGACCACAAACTTTTATTTTGAGTGGAAACGACCTTGGTTTCCCAAGGATTTAACGCTCACTCGCTGAGTTGTTTACCAAAATGTCCCCAAGGACGTGTAGCCAATGAAAATTCGCCATGCACCTTAGGATATTTTTTCCATTCCAAATCCTCATGCATGTCCTCATGCCCATTCTTTGTATGTGCATGTCATGGTAACTTTATTGATTCCCACCATAAGATAAGATCTGACTTTTCGAACATGGTCACTGCCCCTTTTGAATTAATGCCATATCATTTCATTAGGGATATTTTAATTTGGCCCATTGATTTTATTTATTGGCTCGTGGATTTGCTCAATCTCCCTTTGTCCTATCTGTTGTGCCACTTTTCCTGGTGTTATTCATATTAAACATCTGATCTAATCATGATTGGTGGTGGATCCATTGGTTCTATGTTAACTCTTGTATTTTAAACCTTTGGTCATCTACTACATCCTCTTATCCCAAGTATTTCATACCCTTATCTCCTCTGGGATGGTCCCTCAGTCGTATAGCTTGAATTTTGAGAGCTTGGGAGCTTCATAAAATCCCCTCACTAACATTGGCTCCACAAGGACAACTCCTTGTTCCAGAGGGTGCTGAGAACTTTTCACACCTATACCTTCTCCACTATGATATGGATTTGTTTCTTGACATTTTCTTTGATCTTACATATTATTTATTTCAATTTATTTACAAATAGTGTTAGTAAAATGATGGTGAAAATTAAAGAAAATCATGAAATTGAAATGCTTGTATTCTAATATTTACAAAAATCATGGAACATGGATTTAGTAAATGAAGAAATGTTTTAGAATATTGACATTGATATGGTATTCTATATTCTAACCATCCATCTGAGCAAGAATAAATGTATTGTTCCCTTTAACAACATATATTAGATAAGGGCCTATCCACATGTTATCAAATTTTTTATTCTTAACCCTATCTTCTCTTCTTGCATCCCAGTTTAGGACTAGCTCTCCTAGTTGGATGTCTCTTTCTAGAGCTCCTATATAAAATGTCTTCTTGATCCTCTTTTGATGCTCTTGCAAATTCATACTGACCATCTCCCTCTCTTTTTATAATTTAATCAATTCATACATGTTCCTAACCATGTTATTCGGTTCTTCAGTTTCATGTTGAATGAGTTTGAGGTCTGGAGTCCCAACTATATAGGTAATATTGCTAATTTCCATGTACCAACTGGAAATGGGAGGTTCCAATTGATATATTAACACAGCTTCTATCTTCCCACGTGGCATACTTAATATTTACATCCCTTTCCTTCTTATTTTATGCTAGAATATTTTTTATGATCCTAAACAGACTCCTGTTAGATTAATCGGCAAGTCCATTACCCCGTGGGTAGTATGTGGTATTATGACTAAGCTCAATATTTTATTTTAGGTATCATTCAATCACTTTAATAGATTTGAATGCTAGTGCATTTTCGGTGATTATCTTTTTTGGATAGCTAAATCTTGACAAGATTTTGTTCTCAAGGAATATCATGATCACATACTCATGTGATAATCTAGTGGGAATTGCTTCAACCCATTTGGTAAAATAATATATAACAGTGAGAATCCAACAATGTTTCCCACTAGAATTAGGATTTATTTCCCCAACGAACTCCAAACCCCACTGATCAAAAGGTGTTGAGGTTGTAATTGGCTTCAAAGGTAATGGCCTCAATTTTTTTTTTCCTGCGAATACTTGACATTCAATTCATGCTTTAACAATGAGATTTGTATCTGAAAATAACTTTGGAAATTAATTCCCAACTCTCATAACCTTAAAGTAAGTATATATCCATGCATGGTAGCATCCACGCACTCCTTTATGTCGTTGTGTGATAATCCCCTTAGTTTCATCTTCAATAACACAATTCAACAAGATTCATTAAGGGTCTTTCAAATAGAGGTACTCATCCAAGATAAAGTGTCTTATTTCATGCAACTTTAGAGATCTATCTTGGGCTTTGGATAGATTCTATAGAAATTCTAATTTCATCAAATAAAAGACAATTTTTTTATACCACTCTGATCCCTTTAACTTTAGGTTCACCTTCATTGTATCATCGTGTGCTTCCTCTACACTTTTCATTTTTTCTTCTTCTATCATCTCTACATTGAAATTTAGGTCTAAAGCTTTGCAATTTTATTTAGCTAATAGTTTATCCAATCCTTATCCTTTCACCAATTTTTTTGGCTTTATCTCTAAATCACATTCTTTGATTTTGGTGATAAACCTTCCCCTCATTTATTCACTATCAATCTCATGGAGAATATTTTTTACCATTGTGTGCAGGGCATAAGCAATAAATTTTGGATTTAACACATAACACCTAGAATACTTCAATTCTTTCTCCATTTCATATGAATGTATTTTAAATCGTCATCTCTAAGAGCCTTAGTGAAACATGATTTTGATTGTTGATGACCATCTTCCATTCTTCTGTAAGAGTACAACTACAATAATATGTGTGGACGCAAAAGAGAATATAAGGAAAGGCTTGGAATAATCTTGTTTTATCAACATCAGTGCCTTTGCAATGGATCTTTTAAAATTTCAAAGTCTTTTTTTTCTTCTTTGGTACATTTGACCTCATTACCAATTTTCAACATGTCGGTGATGGTCTTAATTAACTCAATGAGAATTGGAGTAAATATTCCCAAAATGTTTAATCTACCCATAAATGATTGTACCTCTATTTTCTTTATTGGATCTTCTAATGCTTGAAATATTGTTGCCCTTTCTAGGTCATTTCTTACCGCATCTTTTTACACAATGTGTCCTAGAAGCTTTCCCTCTTGCAAGGAAAAAATAGACTTCTTTGGATTTAGGAAAAGTCCATACCTTATGCATTTCTTGAATGTAATTTTTGAATGAGATAAATTTTCATCATCAGCCTTTGAAAACACAGTCATATCATCAAGGGAGATAATTATGAATTTATTAGTATCTCCCACAAAATATGTATCCATTACATGATGAAAAGTGGATCCTGCATTGATTATCTCAAATAACATCTTATCTTACATGAAAGTTCCCCATGCAGTAGTGAATGTTGTATTCCACATATCCTCCTTACTCATGGAAACACTGTTGTATCCTAAAAAACCATCCATCCTAGGGATTATGTATGTTACTACCCCTTTTTGCAAAATCTAATCCTTTTTGGGAAGAGGGTAGCTATATTAAAGAGAACATTTGTTGAATTGAATGAAATGAAACATATCCATTTTTCCCACTCTTTTTTCTGACTAGTACAAGATTTGCAAACCATTTGGAG
Source organism: Pseudotsuga menziesii (assembly GCA_001517045.1). Taxonomy (NCBI): domain Eukaryota; kingdom Viridiplantae; phylum Streptophyta; class Pinopsida; order Pinales; family Pinaceae; genus Pseudotsuga; species Pseudotsuga menziesii. The sequence continues at coordinate 10,168 of LPNX010957626.1, read as the reverse complement.
TATCTCAAAGGGATTATTATCTTTGCATCTAAAAATTTCCTTATTTCCTTTTCTATAAACGGAAGAAAAATAGAATTAGTTTGCCTAAGATTTTACTTGAAATGATTTGTTCCTAGATTTAAAGGAATTATGTGCTCAATTATTGATGTGTCATATGTCTCTAAATCCTCGTACTTCCATGACGATACATGTAGATATTATTTGAACATATTTATGTATCTCTATTTTATTTCATCAAGCAACAACTTAGATAATTTGATATTCTTAGGTTCTTTATTAGTGCCAATATTTACTTCCTCCACAACCTCTTATTTAGGACGCATTATAGGATTGTGAGGCATATCATTTTTACCAAACAATCTTTCCAAAGGAACTATTCCTTTAGGTATGAACTTATTTTTTAGCTGTACAATTTTATGATTTGCTACTTTGTTGTTTAACTTCACATTTGTACTTTAATCCCCTCATAACTTACAATTTCATCTTCATCGTGTTCTTGATCAATGCATATACTATAAAAACCATCCATAAGTTCCAAAAATATTTTAATTTGTTGATCATCTTCAAACATCTACCAATGTTTACTATTATTAGGAAATTATTGTATATAATTCATCTCGACTTCATGCTTTATTTTAATTTATGTAGGATTTTTAAAAATATTGGTTGCCACTGCTAATGCATCATCTTTTTTATTCTCTTTTCTAGGAAGAAAAATAATAATAAAAACATGAAAGAAATGATAAATTAGATAACATACTACATTCCTATAAGCTCTCATTCTAGGATGTTTTGTTTGATAAATGGATTTTATTTTCTATACTATCAACTATAGATCTCGAAAGAGTGGTATATAACTTATTCCCATTCTTATCTTTTCCTCTAATCCCAGGATTAATGCTTCATATTCTACCACATTTTTTGTGGTCTCAAGAATTAACTTAAATGACAACATAAATTGTTCTTACTAGGTGATATGAGTGCCACAACTACTCCTGCCTCGTCTTTGGTGGAAGATCCATCAAAATACATGTCCCAAATATGATCTTGTATGGGATTTGTATCTTTCACAACCATCAAAGGATATAATTATGTATCATAATGCATCCCTCTAGTCAACAAACGAGAACCCATATCATCTTCAATAGTGTATATTGGGTATTTTATAGGACTACTTCCTTCACTTAACACATATGCATATCTGGATTCCCTGTCCATTCTTGTTTCTCATACAAACAAAGCGATTGTTTCATGCTTCATGTCCATCTGCATGGTTATTCCAATCCTCCTAGTACATGTCCTTCACAATAACATGTCGTATATTGGGGGAACATATACTACTACAACATCTAGTGGGATACATATATATGGAATTTGGACTAAAGTCACTACTAGATGTTTTCTTGTGCCAATATACTTTACTAGTTTTGATTCAAAGTTGTAAAGGCCATGATAAGGATTAGTGAATTCAAATCCTAGTTAAATCATTATCACTTCAGGGAGGGGATTACATGATGCTCCAGAGTCTAACATACAATTATGTATCAATTTACCATTTAAACCCATTATTATATAAAATGGATGAGTATAGTCAGAGGGATCATCATTAGAATTAGGATCTACAATTTCATAACTTTCATCAGCTAGATTTATAGTATCAGATTGATTGCTAGGATAATTCAACTTTAAATGTTTCTCAATATATTTCATGTATGCAGGGGTTCTAGCAAGTTCTTACAAGGGTATGGACATTTTTAGTTTTGACAGTTCATGCTCAATAACAAAGGGATGTACATACTTGTCTTAATATTTTTTTCTCAGCATCAGATCTTCTAGGTTGAGGATTATCATTTTTCTTTTGAGAAGCAGGAGGTGTAGAACTTACTCCTAGGATAGATGGGGAGTAAAATATATTTTGAACAACAGGAGGAATTTCATCATATGCTTCTTTATCAAATTATTTCACTACTTTGGTCTCTTTAGAAATTTTCTTAGGGATAGGAACTTGATGTTGTCTCTCCCACTCATTTCTAACCCTAAGAAAATATCTCTTTTGTGTATCACTTTCATTTTGACAATATTATTCATAAAAAAAACATTTTATACTCATTTTCAATTAGATGTATCACTTGATTATCATCATTCATCCAATTAATCCCTTCAGGAGGTTCAATAAAGTCTCCATCCAATGGAAAATCCATCACATGATCTACATCATTTGGTATAACAAAAGGTTGCATAGTAGGATCTTCATTTATTCTTTCTCTATTGAGGATTTGAGGAATAAAAGTCCTTCTAAATTAATTTGGATTTCTTTGTCCAATGGCTTGAGGATTTATGTCCTGATTATTTCCCTATGTCTCAAGTTTGACCAATTTTTTGAAAGACCTCTCTATATTGTAGTAATATTGTCTATCTCAAGTCCTCTTGTTTATTATTATTATTATTATTCTTTGAGGTTTCAACCTCATCTTTAGGATTCTTCTTCTCAAAATGTTGTTTATGCTTTAGCTTACCTATGGATGTCATGTTTCCTTATACATCTAGTGCATCATTTTACATGTATTCTAAGGTTGCATATATTCTCTCTCCCAGCGTCATAGAAAATTTAGATTCATAATCCCTTGCATAAGTGATCTTTGCAACATTTAGTGAAGGATTTATGTCATTTGAAATTTTATTATACTTTATTAAATAATTTATTGAATTTAGCTGTAGTTTCTCGATTCTTTTTCTTTAGGGTTGAAAACTTGGTGAGGTAGTAAAATGTATCTCTCTTTTACCCCCACTATCTATTAAAATCTTGATGTCAAGCATGCTAATATTCAATAGAATTAACATGTGATTTTTTGAACCATTTTCTTAGATATCCTTCCAATGTTTGGACAAATAATCTCATATACCCATCATCATCCTTGATCACAAGGTTATCAGTAAAATTTTGAAATGTATCAATTTTTTCTTCACCAGATAATCTTTAAAGGTAGGTTTAAACGACAAAATATCGCTACAATCCATGGGTTAAACAATTGGTTATGGGATTCCCTAACCTCGTCATTCCATATTTGGATTATGTATACTAGTACGGTTATACATGTGGGGTAAATGGAGATCTATGGGGTCTCAATTAAGACTAAAAATGGATATATGTACTAGCTGAGTGAGATGGAGTTACAAAATGTGGTTCAAGAACATGATCTAAAGGAGTTCTACGAAAATTCCAAGTCCTTTCTTGATTATTTAAATCTTCAAATATTTCTTTATTTTTAGTTGAAATAGAGATCAAAGGAGAATTTAACATTGGAACACCTCTTTCTTGAAGAGAACATGAGTTCCTTTAGTGAGTTCTTGAATCTTGAAGGTTTAGGAGATCCTTTTCCTGAGGATTCTATCTAGTATGTCACCTACCACGATCGAACTTGTTCTAGTATAGTTTATAGGTGAAACATTCAACCAATGATGTATGATTTGCTTCACCACGTAGAGATCAAATCTTGAAATGTCATTCCCTGAGGAATTCTATTCTTTAATTGTACTCCCTGACAACGGCGTTGATTTTCATGTTAGTGCCAAAGTTGAACTTGGTTGAAGATAGAACATGCCTGATCATGATGAGGCTAAAAATTTAATTTGATATTAGAGTTATGTCGAAGTGTAAATTGGGGTTTGAGTCATTATATTGAATGCTCATAATCTTGAACAGATTATGAGAATAAAATTCTGGATGCAAAGGAAAATTGAACAAAGGAATTTGATCGAGTCGGGAAAAAAAGGTAGGAAAATGAAAATATATGAAAGGATGAAAAAAAATATTTAACATTAGGAAGCACCAATGAGTGAATTTCCTACATAAAGATAGGATTCAAACATACTAATATGTAATGAACATAATTCAATAATCCTTTACACTCACAAAGAGATAACATGATAGATTTTTTATTTCTGGAGCATTAAGACATTTCATAAAAGGAAAATATACAGAAATATTCCATATACAAAGCATTCATAAGATGTATTAAAGGTCATAAAAAAACCAAATAAAATTTGAGCTTCTGCAATAGCATCCAAGATTTAATCATGAACAAAGTATCCATGATTATTAGTTCAAATCAAATAATATTGCAGTCACGATATGCACATTCTCATGAAACCTCTCAAACAGATAATGGAAACATAAAATTTAAATAGAGAAGGAACAATCTACAATACTTCATTTCATTAATCTCTGGCCAAAAGATTTACATGGCAGAATATACATCCGACTCAACAAAATAGAAAGAATGATTCTAGTTATAAAATTTCCAACCATTTGATCATATCTCGAGCTACATTATATAGACATCTGGGGGTGCATGAAATCAATTTTCTTATGATTTGACTTATAACATAAAACTAATAGTTTTCACTATTTACCTTTTTACATTGAAATATTACATTTTAAACTAAAACTGTATTTCAATTCTTCTTTCCACCTCTACCTCTTTTATTTCCTTGATAAGGTGATGGTTCTCCACGCATTGTCTACTAAGATGGATCCAGTGAATAGCCAAGTGAAATGCCAATTTCACTCATTCTTTGTATTATTTATGTATATGCTGGACTTCCAAGTTTCAGTGGACTTCCAGGTGGCATGAATGCTAGTGGAGTAGTTTGTCTTGCATATTGCTTTGTTACAGGTGATACTTGTGTAAATTGCTTAGGCTGAGGCTTAGGAGGAAATTATTAAACATTGGGTTTCCAACAACATTACCCATATTCTTGATGAGTTAGCTGTGATTGAGGTGGTAGATCTATCTTGTGATATATGGTGACTAGTAACCACCCCTTTCCTGCTGGTATCATATGACTTTGCAAATTTTATAATTCCTTTCATTAATAAGATGCCCCATCTCCTTGAAAATGGTTTTTATCCTTTTCCAAATCTGAAATGTAGACCTAAGCCTTCTCAAAATATTGATTTTCACTTGTTAACCCTTATAGCACCTCTTCCAACTCCTCATTTCTCTTTTCCCTTAACCTGTTTTGATATTCTTATTTTGAGTAGAACTTTGCATTCCAATCCCATAACAAAGGGAATCCAATTTTGGTAACTCCATTGAACATGGTATTCAAATATGAGATATCATATTTTAAACTATTTATACTATTTTGCAATACCCTATATAAATTTTTCTTCAAAATCATTCTTTTAGAAATTTTAATCACATGTTTCCTATTGGTTAATTGCAACTCTTCCAACTATTTGTTTATCCTACTATGTATATAGTCAATTGCATCCCTATCCTAGGTGCGATTATCTCCCAATGTAGCATCCACTTTCTCCATTTCGTCCATTGCTGACTTATAGGTTCCATCTCAACAGTCACCAATTCCAAAAAGTCCCATTTTTATTAAACAACTGAGCCATCATATCTCATATCCCCTGATTTTTTATCCTCAACAACTATTTTCCTTGAGAATCCATTATAATGATGTGACATGACCTTTCAATCCATATCCCTATATTTTAAGGTCATAGATGTAATCATATTTATTACTTACATCATGTTCCATCTCTACAATTCTGTTATTTTTCTACGTGATGTTGTCTTCCAGGACTTTGATCTTGGATTGTACATCTTCCTCAATTCTTGTTGGGTTAGATAGAGTTTCATCTTCTTCGATTGCATCGACATCAACTAATTGTTTTAAAGTTGATTGTTATGCAGGATCTTGATTACTTTGTTCTACTTATTTGCAAACTTGGGTATGTTCCATAACCTTTGATGCAATTGTTGATAAGGTTTCATTCTATGTACTAATAGCACTCTGTGATTTTAGTTCTATTAAATGTGTTGCAAGTTCATTGATTTCCTTTTCTTTCTCTTTTTTCTAAACATTTGTACTTCACCATGGTGGCTAAAATCTCCTCTTTTTGTTTCTCCACCTGATCAATCTCTAGAGTTTGCATTAGGTATATTGAGGCTCTTCTTTAGATTTAATATATCATTATCCTTAGTAGTTAATAGTTGAATTGGAATCCATCATTAGGTTTGATCTGAAATCCACTATATTCTCCTATATCTCTTTCAATGTGACCTGCTTAGCTCTTGTGGTCCAATTTTATGCTTTTAGAAGGTCACCAAAATTATCTATATATTTTCTTAGTCATTTATATATTTTGGTAGAATTCACTACCTCTACACATATCATATCACTCACCTTCTTGAATAAATACACCTTATCCAACTTTCCATGTCAACCTGACTTTATAATATTCTCTTCAACTCTATAATCTCCTAAACTAGTTGGTATTGGAACCATGGGCTCTATCATTCCATACATGGTAATATCATCAATACTATCTTCCACTTACAACAATCTCTATAAGGTGGAACTATCTATTGTCTATCATCATTTACATTGTCTTTCCTAATTTCCCTTTAGATAGAAAGTGGGTTTGTTTGGATTAGGACAGGACCCATTTGAGTGAGGGCCCTTGAATCCTAGGGAACTATAAATTCTATCTAAGGATAAAGTATATATATGGTTATTAGTTTTCCTTAGACTATATATTTCTTACTAATTTCTCCATCTTCTTTGGATACCTCTTCCTCTATCTCCTTCTCTATCAAGGCTTCTGAAGTCTCCAGGGGATTTTTTATTTATTTTTTAGATTGAGGAGCTTGTTTTTCCTGATCTTTTTCCATATCCTTAGCTCATGTATTCTTCCCTACTATCTACTCTTATTCCTTCAGATTTATTAATGTGTTTAGGATATCCTCCAATTCTTCCAAGCTTTTCTTGTTAGCAATGCTTCTCGATTATGGCCTAGGTGTGCATTCACAGCTTGAATGTTTATTCTCTATTCTTTTCTTTCATATTAACTTACGGGGATCATATGTTGTTGGTCCATCTTTCTCGAGGTTTAGATGTTCTATAAATACTTCCATATATTGAAGAGAACTTAGATATTTGACTTGGAAAGGACCCACATCTTTAGGGAGGTGGAAATATCTATGTCGTCTGAAGCCTCTGAAATGTGACTCATCTGAAAGAAACCTTTATTTGACATACTCCATTGAAAAATTTATTACAGCTAGAAATGTAGGAAAACTGTATGGTTTCCCTTTAAATCCATATATTCGGATGATTGTATCATCTTTAAATAAAAACTAGTCACCTAATCTCGTTTTTGGGGTGAATTACAACCACTCTCTACCCTCCTTAGGAATTTTAGTTGGTAAAATCTATGGATGATAGTATAGGTAGTCTTCGTCACTTTATTAGTAAACACTGTGAATTTTAAGTTGTTTTCTTATCTAATAAGTGAAGGGTTCCACTCATAGATTGTGAACATTGTCCTTTTCATATGTCATTTTTAAACTCGAACTTTCAAAATGCTCAAAGTTCTAATATAAGAAAAGAATGATAAGGAAGGGTGCATATATGAAAATGTCTAAGGAATTGAATTCCATCAGCTACTAGTTAAAGGCTTAATATAGGAATGAACATATATTCCATTTGATTTTTCTTTGGCTACAGGGTGCAGTTGTGCTAGGAAACCTAGTATGTCTTCATCTACCTGTCCATCATTCTTATATCCTAGAATTATGCACATGAGGGCAATGATTTTTCTTGATTTCTAGTTTGAAAAAAAAAGTTTTATGTGGGGGATTTGCATGTTGTGTAATTATACTGGGATCCATATGATGGGTTAGGACATAGGCCTTTTTGTTAGGGATCAAGGTTTGGTAGCTTAGAGCCATCTTTATTTCCTCCATTGAACGAAGGAATTCTTCTTCACGGATAGAAAAACATTTTCCTAATGTTCTCAACATCTACTTGGTAGACTGTCTTGGATATATTTAAAGACATGATAGTATTTTGGTTTGGGGAGTAACAAGATGAACACTGGGTGGTGAAATCTAGGAAATAGATGACGGGGGGAACACTAAACATAATATGCCTAAATCCCATATCTGGTAAGTGTCTTGGTTAGGAAAAGCTCAAAATCAGGCCTCACTTAAAGTTTAAATTAGGTAAGAATGAGTTATTTATGGATCATTGATGTCAGCCTCATGGTTTTACACAACGTGATTTCTACAGGATTTAGGTTTAAGGCTTTATTCAAAGGTTTATTGGGACATTTTGATTGTGAAATTACTAGTTTAGGGGTTAAATTGGCTCAATTTACAAGCTAGGTTAAAAAAATAGGTTTTCAACGTTAAATGTTGAACACAACTAGGTAAAAGGATAAATTATCAGGTTAATTGACATGCAGGTTGACTGATTCCTGGATTGGTGTTTGTAGCATCTTCTTGGAGTACGTTCGCATGAGAGTTGTGATCAGTTGATGCTATGAACGACTTGGACGACGAAGACTCAACAAATGGAAAGAATTAGACTTTTAATGACTTTGTAAATTAAAATTTTTACATTTGATGGGATATTAATGACTAAAATGATGTGACACGAACTTTGACAAAAGGACCATAGAATGACTGATATGATCGGACTCGGTTACTCAAACTGACAATGGGACCACAAACTTTTATTTTTGAGTGAAAACCTCCTTGGTTTCGCAAGGTGGTAATATTCACTCACTGAGCGGGTTACCAAAAGGTCCTCAAGGACGTGTGGCCAATGAAATTTGGCCATGCATCTTGAGCTATTTTTTCCATTGCAAGTCCTTACGCCCATTTTTGTTCTATGCATGTTGTGGGTGCATGATTTATTTCCACTGATTAGATTGAACTTTTTAGAACATGCTTATTGTGCCTTTTCAGTTAATACCTTGTCATTTCATTAGGGTGGTTTTAACCTTAATCGTTGATTTTATTTATTGTCTTGCAGATCTACTCAGTCTGCCTCTATCCTATTTGTCAGTGTACTTTTCCAAGCGATATTCATCTTAATCGTCTAATCTAATCCAAATCGATGGTTGATCCACTCAATCTGTTGGTTCTATGCTAATGCTTAGATTTTCCACCTTTTGTCACCTGCTACATCCTCTTATCTTGATTATTTCCTACTTTTAGCACCTATGGGACAATCCCTAGGTCATATAGCACAAATTTAACAAGCTTGAGATCCTCAAAAAATATTTCCACTAACAATACTATTTATGTTTATTATAACTTTATTACATTTAGATTTTCAAATCTCTATTTCTCTCTCTTATTTTTGTCTATGACGTGTGTTTCTCTTTTGTCTTAGACCAATAGAATTAACCCGTTGTCCTTCCCTTTCTCCTCTTTTTGTATAAGAGAGGTTTACTATTCCTAAATAGTTCCTTACATGATGCCACCTAAGTAGGAGTTACAATTCTAGAAAAGTATATTAATTTATTCTTTTATTATCTTCTTATTTCTTTATTTAATTTCTATTTGATTCATATTTATGTTTATATCATTCTCCTGTTTAACTTCTTTAACTCTTTTTTTTATATAATTAATTGTTTTCCTAAAAATCCCATGACCCCTCATTCATCATTCAATCCGGATAACACAAGCATATATTTAACATAATTCAATAAACATACCAAACACATAGTAATGTCAATTACACAATTTCACTATTTACAATACTTAGTTGCATATAAGAATTGACAAATCCATAGTATTACAACAACCATACTAATAATGTTTCCAAGGAGTGATTCATGTGATTATGATATATTTGTATATTTAAGGGTTCAATCTAAACAAGTTATTGAAGTGGGCTATTGAATAATGAACAATGGCATTGCATAAGAAAAAAACGTATAAGTTATATTTTTAAATATGATAGAATCTTACACGAAAATTTATATCTTGATAAGATATTTCTTTATATCTATTTGATGTTACGAACACAATATTAAATTGCAGAAACATATATTGGACCTTAAGAAAACAAAATATATAGCCATGTATTAAATTACAAGAGACAACCATAAGCATAATTCTATTGCAACGAACTAAATATTTAATGTATTTGTTACAAAGAATGAGCGGAGTGACCTAATGGCTTACTTGCATTTGGCGTACATTGGTTAAGAAACTAAAAACTGGAGCATTGGATCACATACAAAAATCGACGACAAGAAAAACAAGTGGAATAAGCAACAAAGTTGCTTAGTACCTGCCTCCTAAAAAGAGATTGAAAATATATAGCAATAGGATAATTTTGCTATAAAAATATATGA
>LPNX010957609.1:0-13522 GCA_001517045.1 Pseudotsuga menziesii | reverse complement strand
TTGCAACACCCCAACTACCTCTTTGAGAGTTTTAAATATTCTCTAACTTTATACACTATAACTCTTATTGAGTATCAATATTCTCTGAGACTTTGACCATGTCTCTGCTCATGGGGATTTTCTCCACAAGATATCATAGCCCCTAGCTACCTGAGTCATGTAACTTGACTAACTGGTGTTAACTTTATCTTCTATTGTTTGTGAAGACACAGCAATACTCCCTCTTCAACTTGAGGAGTTCTTATGTACTATACAAATCTTGTCCTCGAGAGAGGCTTAGTAAGAATCTTGTAAATCCTGCTCATATGTGGATGTGTACCATGTTGCGGATATAACTAACTAGAAACCTCATAAATTTTTATTGTTTTTCAACATGTTCTATCTAGATAAACATCTGTGATCTTTCCTCGATCACTATACTATTCAGATTTCATATATATATTTGAAACTCTATTTCACTGACCAAGACATATTGAGTCCACATACACTTTTAACAAGTAGGTACCACAACACATTGTATGTACATGTATATGCACAAACTGTAAAGCACATGACTGATATTGGGACCTGTGACTAACCAAGTTCATCTAAACTGACCTTTGAGATCTTCCAAATATGATCTAAACTTCAGATTTATATTCATGTACATGACCATGGACTTTTAATCCACCATCCTAAAACTCTTCATGATCTCTGCTGCACATTTTCCTTAACTAAGGAAAATCTTAACTGGTGACTTCCACACCTTTAATCATAAGAATCAAAACAAGATTTCTTGAATTTTGTTATGAACTTCCTTTTGAATTATGAGCAAAATGTAGGTCTCCTTTTTACAGGAGGTACATTAACCAATTACACTAGTTATTCAGAAGTTAGCGAGTCTAGCTACTCCCTCTCACCATGAGAATGTGAGAATAATAATTTGAGCCCTCCATCATAGAGACTTATGCTCATTTATCTATGAATCTCTTTATTTACACATGAATGTAAATACAATAGAATGTCTTCAGGATTCTTCACATCTATCATAATAGAATTAAGCCATATATTCTATCTACTTTCCAAGTGGTATAGGCACCTCCCGAACCGTTCTCTTTTAGTATCATCCATTTGAATGACTCCACATTCATCTATTTCTTTACTTGTAGGTAATGGCATATTAAATCTCCCTACAATATAAATTATTCTAATGATTAGAAGAATTTCATACTCATGAATTTTATTCACATGAAATACTCTCAATATACTAATAAAGATTTACCTCGTTATGTACAGATATTGACCAACTAGTTTATCATAATCCATTATAATCTTATGTACTAATATGCAGCCCTATATCAGTCTTATATCCGTCCAAAAATTCATATTATGACATAAATATAGAACCCCATGTTCATATCTCATGAGGTAAACATGTAAATCTCTATCTAGCCAATCATGTAGTGCTATGTTCACATCTTATGAAGCAATCATGCAGTCCTAAATATCATGTCTTATGAAGGATGTTTTCAGCCTTATATCAGTCCTATATGAGTATATATCAGTCCTACATAATTCTTATATCACTCCTTTATCACCTCACAAAATATGGACTCATGAGATTGATAACATGCCAATAAAGACATAAAAAACAATGTATATGCCAAACACGATTCGAAGTCTAGAAATACAGATTGTAATAAAATAAAATCTGATTTTATAAAAGAATATGATAATCAAATAATCATGCAACCCGACATTCATTTATCATGAATAATCATGCAACTGTATATTCATATATTTTGAGCAATCATGCAGTCAACATTCATATCTCATGAATCAATGATGCATATATATATTCATATCTTATGAAATAATCATGTATTCTTTATATTCATATCTTTATGAAATAATCATGCATCTCTATATTCATATCATATGAAATAATCATGCATTTTTTATATTCATATCTTATGAATATTGCTAATTTCCAATAAAGGAAAGATAATCAACATATATGCTCACAACTAATAATCCCAGGAATATGAACTATATGATTGTAATGAAAACATTCAAAATCATATAGATCTAAATAGTATATAATAAAAAACTCAAGTACTTATCTTGTAATGTTTTGTGTGCTCCCTCATCTCTGCTTCCTTATGGATATTACTGGAGTGAGTTATATCTGCATGATAGGGCATGCCTGATGGATACTCAAGATAACCCAGTTCCCCATATTGGGGATAGTCATTTAAGATCATTTACCTCTTTTGTCACTAATAATGTGTGTTGGTTAAGTGCCTCACAAACCATTCAGAGAAATGAGGACATATCCACTTTGTGTATTCATGGAGAACCTAGAGCCCCTATCCTTCTTATTGCTAGGCACAGGGGAAACCTTACATTCCAGAGAAAGTCAATCAGTTGGTTGTATTTCAAGAGAAGGTAATCTCCACTTGTGTTGATATGATATCTTGGTAGCAAGACATTGCTCTGCAAGGAAGCAGTGAGAGATGGGAATTTTCCCCTGTAGCCCTAAACAAAAAAGACCCATTTTGTTTTGAAAATTTTAAATATGCCTTGTCTAGAGTACCTAGCTATGTTAAATGTATGGAGTCATGTGGCCTAAACTGGTTGGGTTTCAGGTTTAGCTTTCCACTTATTTGGTGGCTAAGCAGAGACTACAAGGGAACCTACAAGATGGCAAAGAAAGATGAAATATACTATTGGGGTGCTCTGATCACAAGCAATGGGTTTTTGCAACCATAGGAGGTACCAAAATATTCATTTATCCTCACAAATTTTCATAGGAAGAGTCTTCAGTCTGATTCAGACTCAGACTAGTTCAAATTGTTGCATGAGGACATACAATCAAATAGCTAGGGGGAGATGTTGGGTCCTGGATTTACCCCTTTATACCCTACTTTATTTCATACTTTCTCGCTATTTTTATCCCCATTATGCAGTTGAATCCTTATATATCTCATACAAACAAGCATGAAAATCCCAGGTATAAATCATTATTCATTATTTCGTTTTATGCTTGGTTTTACTTACAATTATGAAATTTACCTTTCATCTGTGTTGATCTATTAATGATTTCAAAAAAGGATTCAGAATCACCAGGTGGTGCGACTGCAACAGTTCGTCATATCCGGAAGTTAGTCTCGCTTGGCATCAGCTACCTACTCAACGACTCGATCAACATTAATTATGAAGGAATCTTAGATACTCCTTCACGCTTGAAATTGAAATTCCCTGAGAATATTCTGCATTTCGCTGGGCATGTCAGTTTGCGGAACAACTCGAAGTAAAATCCTATTCATTCCTGACATGATTTTATCCAAGGGATTGATAGTTGTAACTGTCTTGATGATTCAGCAACCTAAAGATCAAAGATCTTCATGGCTTCCTGAAATTTATGTAACATAATAGATTTACTCTTGTATAAGTATACACATGCAGGGAGAGCCAAGGGTTCACAAATTGTAAGAGATATAGTATAGTGACTATAATTGTAACTGCAACTTTATCAATTTAATAAAGGAGTGACAATTCTCAGCATTTCTCTGTTGTAGACTTTGTGATTTTTTGACAGCATTTATGTTTGAAGGACAGGGCCCGCCTTCTAACAGAGTTGTTGGTAGTTTAGATGCTTTAGTTTATTTTATTTTTTCCTAGTGTGGAATTTCAATTTGATACATCTATATGGTTAGCTGCAACTGCATTCATTCAGCAATTGCATTATTTGGTTTTTCTTTTGCTTGTTGTAGGTGGTGTGGTGTGATAGTCGATTGTGTAGTTAATCTTTCCCTTTATGTAGAAGTGTGTTAATAGTTTTTATAGACTTGCTTAGCTCATATGTTGTGTGTTATATATTTCTATATAGTTTTAATGATTAGATAGGTTATTTGATTTGATGAATTGCTTCTTGACTAATGATTAGAGGTACTTCTGATTTGGTAATCTAGACTTCCATTTTCTGCAAAAGGAATTCTAGGTGGATTTCTCTTTAGATCATAAACCTTAATATTGGTATGATAGGAAATAGAAGTTCTTTTCAATTTCTAAATGGATAATCTTACTTTGATTTCTTACAGAGAGCTGAGTTGGATGAGCAATGATTAGGATTGAATGATTTGCATTTACTTATAAACCACTCAAAATTTTTATGCATATACTTTGTTAATTGCCTTCAAAATAATAGACTTTCCTAGGTTGACAATTAAATATTCAACACTCTTCTTGTTAAGTAATTAATAAGTATATAGAGTGACCAACATGAACCAAATAAAAACAAATTTTATATTCAATGAAACAGGATTACTGCTGCATAAAAACAGATTGTACATACCAAATACAACATAAATCAAATTAATTGTTATGAATGAGTTACACAAACGACCCTATTCAGGTCACTCTGGATACCAAATGATGATCACCATGATCAGAAAGGACTTCTTTTGTCCCAACATGAAAAAATAGGTAGCATAATATTTAGCTTGTTGCATCGAATTCCAACGAGTAAAAGGAGAACACCAACATCCAGCAGGATTACTGCAACCGCTACCCATTCTAGAATGGAAGTGGGAAATAATCAACATGGATTTTATAATAGGTCTACCTAAAAGATTTTGACAACATGACTCAATCATGGTCGTAGTTTGACAAATTACGTAAACCAACTCATTTTATTCCAGTAAAATCTACTTATAAGGTTGTTAAGATCGCATATATATTTATGAAAGATATTTTCAGGTTACATGGCATACCAAAGGTAATAATCTTAGATAGAGATGTAAAATTTACAGGGAATTTTTGGAAATATTTTTTTAAAGGACTATGAAAAATTGAATTTCAGCACTGCATATCATTTGCAAACAGATGGACAGTCTGAAAGGGTAAACCAAGTCCTAGAAGACATGTTTAGAATGTATGTAATGGACTAACCGAGTAAGTGGGAATATTATTTACACTTAGTATAATGTGCTTACAATAATCATTTTCAAGTATCAGTTAGTATGATTCCTTTTGAAATTCTATATGGACACAAATGTAATATTCCCATTTCTTGGAGCAGTCGAGATGATAGGTTAATGTTAGGACCTGAATTGTTAAAGGATATGGAACTAACAATGAAACACATACAACAAAATTTGAAAGCTGCCCAAGGCTGGAGGAAACATTATGCTAACTTAAAAAGAAATCCTTGAGAGTTCCAGGTAGGAGAGCATGTGTATGTAAAGGTAAGCCCCAAGAAAATCTCCCTAAGACTGGGCAAGTACTCTAAATTGTCACCCATGTATTGTGGGCCATTTGAAATTTTGTCTAAAGTAGGTTCGATAGCATACGAGTTAGCCCTACCACCTACTATTTAAGTACCTAATGTTTTTCACGTTTCCATTTTGAAGAAGTATGTTCATGACGCTACTCATGTGATTGATTGGAATGTTATACAGGTGGAACCCGAAGGAGAGTTCCAGGTGGTACAACAGCACATTCTCGACAAGAAATAAATTTTACTCCAGAACCATACCATCAAACAAGTCAAGGTGTAATGGAAGCACCTTAGTCCAGAAGAGTCCTCTTGGGAATTGGAAAGTGATATGCGAGAGGTATATCTGATCCTATTTCAAGATGAAGATATGGAAGAATAAAGACAGAAAAGTAATAACACGAAGGATAGTGTCATCCTATAAGGGGAGGTGTATGTAATACACCAAGATTTAATAAATTATTATTAAATTCTTTTCGAATATTTTATTTTATTTTAAATATTTTTGACAAGAAGTCAAAAATAAAACAAATGTAATGGATTAGTCTTTTATTAATAAAGATATTGAAGGGGGGAGAAATAAAATAATTGTTGAAAGAGTTTTTGTCGACCCATAAGAGGAAAACAAAATTGGTTGAAGCTGCTGAGTGAGAGCTCAAGGTACATGAGGCATCTTGCCCAAAATGAGGTCACAAATCTTTGTTGAGTGCTAAAGAGAAAGAGGATCATAAATGACCAAGTCCTAGGAAAAAATACTATATAATAGTATTTCAATTAGAGAATAGGAGGATAACATACCACGGGGAATTGAATATGATAATACAAGAGATGGCACATTAACTGGACTTTTCTCTTGTGGTTCAGCGAACATGGTCGGAGGTTTTGGAGCAAGTGAGACTTGGATGCTCTAGGAGTTGGTTGGGAGGAAAGAATATTTCATTTCTATTTTCCTGACAGTGGTTTCGGGTTCCTTAGCCTATTTCTTATCTTTCTAAAACTAGTTACAGTAGGATTTCCATTTTAACCATGAATCACAACTATTTCTTTTAGCGAAAATCTTATTATGCATTTGTAGAGAATATTGATTTGTTGTGCATATGAAACGAGTACTGATATATGTTAGGATTATTAATCCTCCCTTGTCTAATTTGGTCATATGTTTAAATCAACAGTCATGTCTAAATCGGGAGTCCATCTAATCTATTTTTAGTGACTAGCACCATTGGGTCCACTTAGCCTAATTGGGGCACATGTTTCAGTTATTAAAGTGTGGGGAACACTAATTGAGGCCTACTACCAATCCCTACAATTTAGGAGCCACTAGGAGTGTCGATACCAACCAAGGGCAGTTGAGTTGAGTTGGTGACTAGTCAATCTAAGTTAGGAGTTAGTTACATTCAGTTCTAGTCCTGTACATTCAGTTAGCGCTAGGTTTTCATGGTTGCATGCAAGAGAGGCACATTTCTAACCTACCTCGGTTAGCTAGCCTCATTCAACACTGAGTTAGGCACTTGAGTTTTGTTTTAGAAATCCGATGACCTCCCGTGATGATTTAGACAAGGTCAGTTAACCATTGAGTCCTCCGATAATGATTTATACAAGGTCTTAGTTACTTACAGTCAAGTAGAGTCTAATGAATTCTAAGTTCCTCATGTGGATTCGAATTGCTTGTGGATATTTATCCATTGTACTTCATTGTAATTATTATATAATTACTTTTTTTATTAATGAAAGCATTCACAGTTGCAAGCCATTTTTGCACTGTTTCATTCTTCAATTGTTGAGTAAATTGTGTGATCTATCTTGTGAGTTGTGTGTTTGTCCACAGATCTATGTGCTCAATTTAATAATCTAATATGCATCTGAATAGAGTATCCATTATGCAACTAAATAGATTATGAATTTATTAAGCATGTGTTCAAATATCTTTCCTATTATGTTCTCAAATATTAATATTTTATCGTATTTTTATTCATGTCTGTAAAATAATCTTATTTAGTAATTGTAGAATTTCTAACTAATCTATGTTTGATCATCCATACACGAATGGATACTTCGATCCATATGTGTTGATTTAATCAATTAGGATTTTAAACAAAAGATCTAAGTATAGGGTATATAATAAATTCCTTATGTTCACGGTATAGTATGTTTCTATCAACTATCTGGAAGGAAGAATCATAATATGATTTAAATATAAACTTAGATAATTTACATCACGACAAACAGAAAGAATAATTTTCTAAACTATTATAACAAACTCACAAAAAGATCAATAAAACAAAACGAATTAAATATTACAACAAAATAATACTCTGCTTAAAACTAATAATCACAAGTACTATGATCTGGTTAAGAACCGAGAGGCCTCCATAGAACTATAACATTTTAAATGCATCTCTCTTTTGATAAATCCCCATTACATATAAAGGATGTTCATATCAAGACTGATCATGATCTAAGGGAATATCTACAGATACCCTATATAGATTTATATATATAACCATACTAAGTATTGAAATCGCAAAATATCCCATCTATTAATTAACTAGTAGTCCCTGATGGAGTCGTAGGTATCAACATAAAAACTGTTACTGCTTTAAGCATCTAGCTCCTCTACCCAGCTAAACTCGAGATAAAATATTTACCTTATTAAAACCGAACCTACAACAAAACTCAAATTGAGATTTCAGATCTGTTATTTTTAATTAAAACCAACTAATTATCAATATGTGGTATTAAGACCATCATAGATGGAAACCTTGGTGAAAACCAGATTTAGTAACGGGTGAGTGCACAAAGATGAGGGTCTCTTTTGGCGTGTTAGATGCAATAGAAAATTGAAAAAACAGACATCCATCAACTTGTATGGATATTTTGAGACACTTACACAATGAATCTTGTGATGAGTAAAACACAAGAAATGTAGGAAATTGAATGACCTTTCCAGATATATAATTTTTTTCTATTGAAAATGCTGTTAACTATCTGAAGTTAGATATTTTTTAATGGGCACTTTTTATTTTTTGGACAGATTATAAGGTATATGTTTTTGTGGGTGCAGCGTCTGAGTGACTAAATGATGGAATAAACTTACGAAAATCGGTATACATATAGAGAACATATAGTTCTAGTGCACGACTATTTTTCCAATAATAAATATAGTATTTTTAATTTTTTTATTTATTATCTAAGAGATCAAACCTCGAAAACGGTATGTCAATTGTGGGTGCAGCATTTGAATGTCTTAATGTAATTATTTGGAAATGGGTTTTTTATAGCTTGTAGAGCTCGGTGTTATTTAGTGCACCATACAATTTTTTTTTTAAATGGTTGAGAAATGAAATAGATATGGATGAAACACTAACAGTGTGTTTTTTGAGTTGAGGAGTGATGATAGAAGATAAATAAGAAAAAAATAGAAAAAATAATGTATTCTTGTTAAAATTTACATATTTGGAATCTGCAAAAAAAACCATATATGTTTCTAAAATCTCATAAAAAATGGAGGTGTGCAGCATAATCAGACGAACGGCTAAACATGAGCACATTGAAAATTTGGATATAATGTTGAATTAGCCATGGTTTATCATACTCCAAGGCATAGGCATGTTGAATCCGAAGAAAAGTACGAAGCAAACACATAGGCATAAGAATTCCATGCAGGCATGGGTTGAGGCTCGGCCTTATCATTTGGAGGGAACACATTTTTTAAATTAAACAAAACAGGAGTTCGTTTTGACTTCATTCTACCATTGCATCTAAAAGGTCCCTCAACTTCTTGCACACACCCTAACGTAAACTATAAATCAAGAAATAACCAAAACCTATTACGATTTAATGGTATAGACCGAGAGTAGTCATTACAGCTGATTTACAGTAACTTCCATTAATGCACAGAAAATGAATAAGAAACTGACAAAGACCCTAAGGGTGGATTAATATTTTAACATCAATAACATCAAATGTTAAACAAAAATGGATTCAAAATTCTTGTGGTTGTAAGACCATCAATGATGGGATCCACCATCTTTTTAAAAAACCCAGTATTTAAATAAGCTTACTGTAACATACCTAGCTTTCCATAGTGTAATTTTAAGGAGACATGGCAATTTTTTTTTGGTTAAAACATTCTCATATGTTATTCTCTTTATTTCATAATACCAAAATTAACGAGGAAGAACATTATAAAGCATGTATCATAATTAAATACATGTAAATTCCAACAACATAAATGGTCAGCATTCATCTTTTAAATAATTATCCAAAATAAACTTTCAGGAAAATAAACTAAAAATTAACCATATAATATTAAGCACGACGTAAATAAATTCTTACTTCAAAGGAACTTGGACAATGACGGCTTGAATTCGACTTTCCTCCCAAACATCTGACTCTATCTGGCGTATCCCCTAAGCTGGGCATGAAACCGCTAAAGAGAAAAAGACTCAACACAATCTTTCCTAGATTTTCCCTATATTGACTATTAAGTTTCTATCAAATAATTTGAGTTTTATAAATAAAATATCATGTTTCTTAAAAGATAAGCTTGGCTACTCAACAAAATGATTCATTAACATATTATACTTCTTGATCCTTAAATTATTAGAGTTCAAACTCTAAAAGGAGTAAATATTTTACCTCTTATGACCCAAACAAAAGATGGTTTGGTTTCACATATACTCCATAAAAGGAGGAGTTTGATTTCCCAATACCTAACTCTTTTCTCTAACTTTTTAGAATATTAAAGTTTTTGTATTTTAATAATTAAATAAAATAAGTCATCTTTAAAAAACACTATTGGGTTCTAAGCCGATAGAATCTCTGAATAAGATTTTCCCTTAATTATTTTAAAAATCATATGTAAAACGTTTTTCCTTCTTCAACGAAATGAAGAATGATCCACTTTCATTTAAAATAATTCATATTTAAAGTTGGTTTTTATTAAAAGATATTGAATCTTACTCAAAGGCATAGGAGTATAATTCGAGTACTAATACCGGTATGAAAAAATAAGTAACGAAAAAATCCAATACAAATAAAATACGGAAGTAGACTTTTTATATATAATATTTTTAATTAAATATACAACAATAGATATAATACTTTTAATTAAATATACAACTATATATATAGCATTTATATATAGTTAAACATATACAATATTTTTAATGAAATATTGAATATCAACCATTAAATTTTGAACTTAATATATATATATATATTATATTAAACATATTTTTTATAATTAAAATTACTCTTTAAAAAAACAAAAAAGATAATGTTCGGAATCGTAATATAAGAGAGAAAACTCTTAGTTATTAATTATTTTAATAAGAAAGTAAATAATATTCACCACTATTTATATTTGAATTAATTAATTAATGTTTAAATTGTGTTAGGGTTAACTTTGACTCCCAAATGAGCAAGGATATAAGTGGTTTTGGGCACATGGTTTTGGTAACCAATACCAAAAAATCTAGTGTTGCTATAATAATTTCATATTTATTTTCTTTGGCATATTTTTATTCCTATTAAATTAAATTACCAAGTATGAAATTGAAAAGTATTTTTTTAATAATGTTTTAATAATTAAATTTGGTTTTCGAAAAATTTGATTTTGTTGAGTGCCCTCTCTACCTAGAGAAATTACCCATTCACCCCAACTAAAGAAAAACAACGATATAAGTTAAAACAGAAATTGACTTTCTCCAAGGAGAGGTCGTTTTTTCCTCACAGTGAGCGGTACCCATTGCATATTTTGTTAACTGCATGAAATAAGAATAAAATCAAGCTTCGATGTAGAGAGGTCATCCCTTCCTCTCCATCCGTAATGGTAAGTGAAATATGTAGTTTTCCGGTAAAGAAAACAAAAGCGGGGATTGAGTTTTAAACCCAAGTGAACATGGCAACATCTCTTCTCAAGATATTATAGAGACATAAGGGAACGATATTTAGTTATTTAAATATTTATGAAACACCAAACACATAAAAACAAGAAGAGAGAACCCCTCTGCTCTTCCACATCCCTCAAAAGAGAAGTTGTAACTTCCAAGCTCTTTCCAGTAATAGACGTAGGAAGCGAGCTCTGCTCTTATTTCAGAGGCCACCTCTTCTAAACAAAATAATAATACAACCACTGGATATGGACAACTGTCTTCCCTCTATAAGAGTCGAGCCAAAATATACAGAATATCTATGGAAGAAAACAGGGTAGGTTATCGACATCTTTCATCGTGAGAATAATAAAAAATATATATCCATCGCTGAAATCTATTTCTCTGAAAAATCACGATCTTTATCATAGCATAGACGAAACGACCATACCTAGCAATTAGAAGGCTACAACCCTCAAACCAGGAGAAAACCCTTAGATGGCTTGTAGTCCATTACCATTCGATCCCATGAGTTCTCATTTCAATAATCATTTTCCGTCACAACCCACCTCCCGTTTCTTTCATCTTTTTCCAAAGACTAACCGCCCTCATTTTTAGTTAAAGTCGTCATCAGAATTAAATAGAAGAAATAAATGAGAGATTAGCCAAAATAGTGGATTGGCACATGCAACACTCCCTCCGCTTCTTTACATTTCATATAAATATCTAATAAGAATGTATCGTGGTAGGAGCATTTCCATCCATATTTATATATCTTTTACATATAGATATAAAATAATAAATATGCCATTTGTTTTCATTTTATAATTACCTATAATTATTAAGTAGATATTCTAAAGAAAAAATAATGTGTCTTTATTGGAGTGATGTTTCTCTTATCATATTCAATTATAATGGTTACATATAACAATACTACAATACACAAATAAGCCTTTTATATAAGTTATGTATATATTCTTCTAAAATAATAATAATAATAATATGATTTTTTGGTTTTAGCTAAGATTTTATATTAACAACATTTAGCTTGATGCTAATAGTTAAAGGATAAAGAAGTTCACTAAAAACTTGTGGAAAAAGGTCATTAACCTCCATTTAGGAAGACACTTAAAACTTCAAGTGATAAAGTGAACACTAGAAAATTAACTTTTTTTAGGTTTCTTTAGCACCAAGATGACATGTGTCATCAGAAACATCGCTTTCAACCATTACTCTTACCCCTAATGGATTCATGCCCTTTTGAGTTAGTCGATTCAAGCCCTCAATGTCCTAATTCTACCAATGCAATACACAACTTAGGAAAATTAGTTACATTACTTACAGTTCTTTTACCAACCTTTCTCGTCTCGTTGGAAAGTTGTACATTTGCATTTACCTTGTTACTGAAAAGTAGGAGTCGCAGAGGGATGTTACACTTACAGGTTAACCGAAGTGGTGATAAGACCATCCACGATGGCACCAACGATAATCTCTTAATCCATAGAACAAAGAAACATACACTCAAGACAAGTTCAAAAACAAGTGATGGAACAAAGAGGTTGCGAAGCCCTCTGTCTGTTAGAGTTTAAACCCCTAAGGGTTGAACCAAACACCCAAAAACTTACCTTGCAAGAAGGTGGAAGCCTGAAATTACATCACGGCCCCAAATCTCAATCAAGATCTACCTACAACAATAAAATGAAACAGTAAGAAACCGACGGTGATTTAAAATTGTATTATAAACAAATGAGGATTCGTTTTTTTACCTTGGCGTTTAAAGACGCGAGCCTGGAAGGAGGTAACCCTATCGTCATCCTTAGCCACACTCCCGAACCTACAACCAGCCACATTCAGAACCATAACAAACGTGAAAATAATTGAACAATGAAAAACAAGTGCAGTTTTCCTTTACCTTGTTTGAACTGCAGAGAGGGCTAGGGGTCGTCTCCTCTTGGACTCCCTTATCCCTCCTCTTTCTGCAATAAATATTTTAAGTGTTAGTCCCTGCAAACATGAGAGTTAATAAAACACATTAACACGTCTTTGCAAAGCTAAGAATTTGTTTCCTTTACTTAGTAAGAGGCAATTTGAGGATGTAGATGATGGTCGAGTTCGGTTCGCAGCAAACCAACAATCTATGGATTTTGACAGCCATTAGTGCCGAGAAAACCTCCTTTACACCTTGGGAATCAACCAGGAAGAATTCCATTAATGACTGACAGGTTTTACACTAAGAACCTTACAAAATTGCCATGACAAGGTAGGGCCTTTGCTCCTAGAGCTTACAGACCAAATAAGCACAACAATGAAGGGTTCATACAACAACAATGACACATTAAACCCTAAAAAAACCTTGGAAATCATGTTATACAGGTGGACCACCAAGATT
>LPNX010957595.1:3962-127855 GCA_001517045.1 Pseudotsuga menziesii | reverse complement strand
AATGCTTTAAATAATCGGAAATTTCATTTTTTTCTTGATATGAAAAATAAGAAAAATTACATTGATAACTAAAATTGCTGATATAAAATTGGAAACTTCAAAAAAATTTCAAATAAAACTCATTTTCCCATCATAAAAAAGGAAAAAATATACTTTTCACTGAAATTGTGGATACATGATTGGAAACTTTAAAAAATATGCCAAAAAAAACTCATTTCCTTACTATAAATATACTAATCATAAAAATTGTTAATTGGAAACTTTTAAAAATATGCTCAAGCCCCATATCAAAAACATAAATACATATTTTTTTTATTACATATAATGTCTTAGTTGCATTTAAGAAATATTACTACAAAACTATTTCTTGTTGATTTCATAGTTTTTTTTTTTTTTTTTAATTTCTTACTATGTTAATGTTTTTTTTAACAAATTATGTGTTTAGTTGGAAGAGTATGAATAAACCTTTTTGTACATCTCCATATCCAATGAGCCATACCTCACAACCTTTGGAGTTGTTACATGTTCCAACCCCAAAATCGGATCCTTTTTCAATCACTTTGAAAATGAAACTTATAGCTTCAATTCTAGTAATCCCAAAATGGTAAAATAGGTGAATATTTCTTACTAGTTTTTAAACTATGTTGCTCAAATTTTGTGGTGCATGTATTCAAATTTTGTGAGGGTTTTTAGATCTTTGGGCGTTTGAACTTTCCATATAAAAATAAAATCGAATCCCTTTTTACATGTATGTTGTCTTAAACAGATTCCAGCAGAAGGCATTAAACCTTGAAAGAGGACACATAAGCTACAAAAAAATAAAAACTTTCAAGCGAATTCATTTGAAAACACAAACTAACCTTGCATGTTTAAAATCCGAACTATGTAGATCTAGAAATGGATTGTTCACCAGCATGAGACGGAAATAATAAACAGCTCCAACAATCACCCGAAAACAGTGCTGCAACAATGGCAAGTGTGAAGAAAATATCGTTAAGGTCTTCATTTTTATAGAACTCTTAGACGTCGCTATAGCGACGGCAAACATTGACTTTTGCACCCTGGGTCAACTAAAAAGCCAAAAAAATGTCAATGCCTAAGTCATCTTCACGGTGCCGTCGCTATAGCAACGGCTCTTCGTGGATACAGCGACGTTGAAAGCAGTAGGCGTCGATAGAGTGACGGAGAAGATTCCCATCGTCGATACAGCGACGGGTAAGCGTCGATACAGCGACGGCCAGTTCATTTTGCTTCCGATTTTACACCAAAAAGTATGAAACGTGGAAAACCTCCGTGGAAAAATCCGCGCTTTTGTATTAGTGAGATCAGTTCTCCTTTTTCCTCTTACAAAAATGTTCTCCAATAAATCTCTTGAGAATAACTAGGTAGAAACTTTCCACTAGTTCCTATTTGAAATTTTATAGGTATTCTAATATTTAATCTTTATATTAGTAATAATAGTAATAGATGGAACTTATTCCTTATTTATTACATTATTAATATTATTACTAGGTGTACTCTTTAGACATACTCTTTATAAAATATATAATAATATATTATTTGTTAACATTTGTCTTAGGGTATCACATATTGTGATCCCTAGACTTACGCCACTTTCTTCATTAAGGTCATTAGGTAGATGGTTAGTTCTACTAGGCTAGGAAACTCTAAACATCTGTGCATTCTCGATTCCCTTGTATAACATGGTAGTTCTTCAATACTTAATTAGAATACATAAATTTGAAATTTCATTTAATCACTTATAAATAAGTCCGATGAGATCAATATTTTTTAGGAGTCGTTTTCACTCAGGAATAAGTAAATCTTTTCAGTAACTCCTAGCACTCACTGAAACTCATACTCGACGCTAAAAACAGGGAGTGACAAACTTAGTGCAATTTCAGATATCTTCACTCAACGCTAAGGCTAGGATGTACTTTTAGGATACACCTAGGGATACAATGGCCAAGGATTCGATGTTCCAGAGCTTATGATCAACATGAACATGGAAGGCTCTAGGTCTTAGGCCCAACACTTCCAAATTATAATTTCTTGTGTTCGAGAGCTTCATTCTCAACACAAAACATCTCATCAATCATGTGCTTCAGGGTCCACGCCCAACACAAGCAAACATATATATATATATATATATATATCATATGCAGTTGGTTTACACCCAATATATCAAACAAACCATCATTTTCATATGCAATGTGGTCTTCGACCCAGTATATCAAACGAAAACATTAAGGTAACATTATAATCAATGGGGCTCATGCCCATAAGTGTTAGGTCCAAAATTCAGGATATTACAGACGTCTAGGTTTGGGGAGTAAGACAAACACTATTAATTAATCATATTTGATTATTTTCAATTAGATTAATGCAAATGTATTGTTAAATTTGAAGTTTTTCTTTATAAATTTCTCGTAGTTGGATATTTATTATTGGTAAAAATTCCCATGCATCTATAATAATTGTTTCGCATAATATTTAAATAAACCAATTGCATGTGGTTACTAATATCATCAATGTAATGTTTAATAATTTTGAAATCATGATTTTGATCATGAGCTACATGTCTACCATCTTCCATTCCATCCCATTGGAATGTCAAATTGAGCGACAAAAAAGCACAAATTGAAGAGTAAGAATAACAAGCATGGTTGGATCAACCACCAATTCAATTCCCATCGCATCCAAACTTACCAATTAGGCATTCCTACATTAGCAATAGTTCCTCTGATGTTGGGGATGGAGGAAATGAAATACATTTTTCAATGGATGACTTCTTATGATTTGCAATTTCCATGTAGGCAATGTTGATAGATGCATTTCAGGACAATGAGCTAGGGTATGATGCTAATATCACTGATACTTTCTTCAAAATACTTAAATATACTTATACCACCCTTCTCTTTGGACCTATCCAATCAAAGTCTACCCAACTAGGGACAAAAATGTTACTATAGAACTTAAAAGCAATATATCACATGCTAGATCCATGTTTCTAGACACTTTTGAGGTAACTAACCATCAATTCCCTTATATTTTGAGGGGTCTTATCACATAATCAACATTGAAAATAATATATTTTATCAATTTTAAATTACTTGTACAGTTATGTTTCCAACAAATGGTAGGTTACTTAATGATAAGGTACTTTCTAGTCATAATGTCTTTCCTGACAACTATTGAGAGGTAATGCAAAGGTTCAAATTGTTGGCTTTTGAGTATGTATTATATCATGTGTGTCCAAATGATTCTAGAGGACAACTTGAAGGAAAACATATATGTCGAGAATGTGTCCATCACAAGTACCATAGATCAATAAATAAGGGTAAAAACATGGTACTCTTCAAGTCCCTTATATTTTAATGGGTCTTATCACATAATCAACATTGAAAATAATCTATTTTATCAATTTTAAATCACTTGTACAGTTATATTTCCAACAAATGGTAGGTTATTCAATGATAAGGTACTTTCTAGTCATAATGTCTTTCTCGACAACTATTGAGAGGTAATGCAAAGGTTCAAATTGTTGGCTTTAGAGCATGTATTATATCATGTGTGTCCAAATGATTCTATTCTACATAGAGGACAACTTGAAGGAAAACATATATGTCCAAAATGTTTCGATCACAAGTACCGTAGATCAATAAATAAGGGTAAAAACATGGTACTCTTCAAGTCCCTTATATTTTGAGGGGTCTTATCACATAATCAACATTGAAAATAATCTATTTTATCAATTTTAAATGACTTGTATAGTTATATTTCCAACAAATGGTAGGTTATTCAATGATAAGGTACTTTCTAGTCAGAATGTCTTTCCCGACAACTATTCAGAGGTAATGCAAAGGTTCAAATTGTTGGCTTTTGAGTATGTATTATATCATGTGTGTCCAAATGATTCTATTCTACATAGAGTACAACTTTAAGGAAAACATATATGTCCAGAATGTTTCCATCACAAGTACCATAGACCAATAAATAAGGCTAAAAACATGGTACTCTTCATAAGATATTGAGGGACGTGTTTAAAAAACCAAGGATTCAAAGGCTCTTTTGTTGCAATAAATTAGATATGTTGCAGAGATGGAATGGGTCAAATCGAAGAGAGTCAATATTTATATGAATCCCATTAATATACTCAAAAACCCATATCCATACTTAGGATATATTTTATTAATCTTCATGATAATTTTTCTAGGTTCTAGAGTAGGTTGTTGGCCTCCACTTGCACCACTTAGTCAACACTTTCCATGTTTACATACAATAGCACCCCACACTGATTCAAGATAATATTATTCCAACTTTATTGACTGCCCATATTAGTAAGTAGACTTTCCTTCCTTTCTCGGACTTAGATAATTTTTTACAGCTTTAAGGTGGAAAAGGTAAAAGCTAGTCTCATGGAAAATACCATATTTTTTTCCAACTCGTCCTCCATCCTTTTCTTTCTCAAAACAATGATCTCATTGAATTTCAACCACTCATTAGCTAACATACCTTATTCATCTAATTTGTGACCTCGTGATTGATTTGGAAAGTGTTTTATGCACCTAAGGGGGGGCTTATTTTAGTAAGCCTGCTAATTGTGAGGATTCAAATTTCCTTATTAGGATTTCAAATATCTAATGTAATTATATATTTGGACAACCATCACATTAAAAAGGTTGGATGGTGTACACTTATTCAATGCAAGTTAGTGTTTTGCAGCAATTTTAGTCTCAAAATTTTGAGTGGATTATATGCATGTTTCTAACAATTTTTGTGAGTTCAATTGTGCTAAGAGTGTGCTTAATTTCCACATGGTATAAGAGCTCCCTTAGCTCAATGGCTCTCCTCTCTTTTTTCTTTTTGTGATTGTTGGATTATTTTTTTTGTAAAAAAATTACAAATTAAACTACTCTCCAATAATACAAGGAACTTAAATTAATCAATGCAATGGTATGATGTGTGATAATTAATCAATTATTGCGTGGAGAGGTGCTCTACAGTATGGGGGAGATCTTGATGATTATGAGGGATATGTTGTAACGTTATGTCAGCTATAGATAATATTACCAGTTATGATGTAGATGTTGTAATGTTATGTAAATATAAATTTAATAAAATGTAATCCATTTATTGATTTTGTAGGATATTAAGTAAATGTATAAATAAAAAATTTAATTATATAAAAATCTCCTTCTCCGGAGATGATGAGCTGAATCTAGAAGAGGAACAATACAATTGCAGACGACGACTTTTCGGAACATCGGACAACACATCCACAATGAGAGGATATACGCTCCTCACCTTTCCTACACCATTTGTCAGCCGTGTTGGAGAACGACCCATCGCCAAATTGTAACTGAATATGTTTTAAAATAAAAATGTTGAACAACAACCTGGGCGTCTCCTTGACGAAAGTGAGTCATCCCAAGTTGTAATTATTGACTGTGTTTTAAAATGAAGTTCTAACTCGAATAATATATCAGTATATATTGCAACCAGCGCAAGGAAATGTAGACCACGTTTCCACAAATCGCAATAGCACCTGAGAAATGATGACAAATACAAAATATACCATGATTATAAAGAGATGTCAATTAACAAATGAGTTAAGCAAGATTTTAATATCTTACTATTTTGAAAGTTAATACCCGGATATAGAGATCACCCATAAATCCCATCCTTTACCCATTGGATACCCTTCAGACTTTTTAATATGTGTAGAATCCAATTGCAATTGAGAATGCACGGGATGCAGTTATATGAACATTTATTTCAGTATATATTGCAACCAACGCAAGGAAATGTCGACCACATTTCCACAAATAGCAACAGCACCTGTAGATTTGGAGGAAGTCTATGGGTTAGAATGAGAAACGCCATTAACTAAGTTTGAAATGCCCTGGGCGACTTGATGACGATAACCACCCACACAAGTCATGCAGTATTTTGAAACCAGGTTCGAATCCCATAGAACACACAACGAGAGGCATAACCAATTGAAATTCATGAATAATTTCACATATTTCATACACAAAACACACAGGCCGTCTAGTCTACTGGAACTAGGTTCGAATCCCATAAAACATACAAGTAGGAAAAGAAACAGATTGAGATTGGATGTCACCCACCATGGCTGGGCTTTCTCTTTGTGAGGAAAACTTTATATGGGGCGGAATTGCTCAAGATGTCGGCTCAGATGGTCGTGGCCGGAAACATTTCCGATCATTTTCAATCGTAAATGGTGTTATTCCTAGGGTATTTTATTTCTTTCAACAATAAGGTTGAATTGTAGGGTATTATTTTAGAACGACTTCATTGTTTTTTACCACTCTTAGATATTGATGACACAGGTTGAGAAGAACAGTTTGTAGAATAATTGAAATCTATCTTTAAAACGGAATCTTCTCTCTGTATGATATTTTCATTATAATGAGGGAGTTATGATACTAATTTGGAGCGACTTGATATTGCATTCCAGATCATAAGACGAGTTGTATTTTTGTAAGTACCAAATTATAAAATTATTATTATTTTGTTGAACACAGGTTTGACTCTGACATCAATAGAGATCGATAGCTACAACCGTTATAGAAATTCAATCAAATGAATTAAAAAATAAGCAAGATATGAACAAATAGCGATTAATGATCTGCGAGATGTAGAACAGTTGGTGGCGGGGTATGGTTAAGACGCCCCCTAAGCTGGAAGGTCATCGGTTCTAATCCCATCGGATAGCAAAAAATCCAACCATGTTAAGGGTTGGTGTGGTCCAGGCCGGGTGCGATCCCCGGGTGATTTTGACGGCTTAGACGCCCCTGGTTCGTGGC
The DNA here is from genome assembly GCA_001517045.1 of Pseudotsuga menziesii. NCBI lineage: Eukaryota > Viridiplantae > Streptophyta > Pinopsida > Pinales > Pinaceae > Pseudotsuga > Pseudotsuga menziesii. Next base: position 121,022 of record LPNX010957595.1, on the reverse strand, counting down.
CACTCAGCCAATGAAAACCCTGCTAGTCAGGGGGGTTCCACCACTTTGCCAACAAAAAAAAAACAAATAGGGATTAATGAATTATAGTTTGGAAGAAATAGTGACCATTGAATTATAGCCATGGGAACAAATGAGATATTGATATTAATTATATTGGTAAAAGGTAAATTATTATTGGTGAAGAAATGAGAGATTCATTATAATTATATTAGTAAAAATGAAGTATTATTGGTATTGCAAAAGATTCTAAGTCATAATGACTTAGTGGAAGGAACACTTTAATATCAATTATATTGATGGACTTTTTCTTATTACATGAATTCTAAATAAAACATTGTAAATTATTGATAACTTTTGCTTATTTGAGCATATCATATTAACTTCTAAGGTGCAAACCACTTTTCAGGAATTGTACTCAAGGAGGTTTTCACTTCGAGAGATTTGATCCCTCTTGGTGCTTGATAGAGCCTAGGATTTGGATCTACGTTGGTTTTATTTTTATTGCGCTGAGAGGTGATCTATAGCCCAAAATGAGAGAGATCGTGTAACGTTATGTTGTAACGTTTGTCGATATTAAGTCGAAAAAAAAAACCTAATATGAGGGAGATCTTGTAACGTTATGTTGTAAGGTTTGTTACTAACAAAATAATAAAAAATAAAATTTTTAATTATTCGCCAAAATAAATGTCCGCAAAAAAAACAACCTAATATGAGGGAGGTCTTGTCATGTTTGTCGAGTAACATTTGTTACTAACAAAATAATAAAATATACAAATTTTAATTATCCGTAAAAAAAAATGTCCACAAAAAAAACAACCTAATATTGGGAAGATGTTGTAACGTTTGTATTAATCTTGTCTATTGATCTAGGAACAAAGAATACATCTCATCAAAGATTAATCAACAAATAACTCACGAAATGGTGTAATCGGTCTACAGGAATAATAGCCGCTCTGTATTCACATAAAGAATGAATGATTACAATTACAATGTCATGCTACAAGCATGAATGAGTGAGCAATTCGAACCCCTAAGGAGGTTATTCGAATTGAATAAGTGAGTCTAGCTTAACTGACTATCAGCCATTTAATCACATTCAGTTAACCACTTGACCAAAACCCTAATTAACTCACCAAACCATAACTAAAGTTGAAGTGCAATAAATGACTGAATCTCAACTGAAGGAGATCAAACACATGTCATAGCAAGCCAACCATCAAGTGCTAGTGCTCCATGACTTCAATGAACCCCGATGAGGTTAACTGAAGCTGAACTGATCATCAGAAGTTGGTGGAGGTGCCCTGTTGACTCCGGATCATTAAATAATATATTTAATGAGAGGAGGTGCCTTAACTGACTGGTTGAACTTATTGTAACCACCCGTTAGCAATTAGGTGCATTAATATCACTCAGATCACCCCCGGAGTGCTCCAGTTAGCCTCCTTGACTGTAGGAGAAGGCTAAGTTAGCCTCCTTCACTGTAGGTAGGTGTGGGTGTGACTGGATGATGGAAATTAATGCTCCATTGATGTCAATTGATGTCAATTATACTTAGGATAGTGGTTTAACTAAGCCAATTTGACCAAAAAGAGTGTGTATGATGGTAAATGTCTCCAACACCCCCCCTTAAGCTATACTCAGGAAGAGTTAGAAAACATAGATGCATAAAAATGCTAGGGCCCTAGCAACTATGGCCATAGGTCACCCTGTATAATTCTAAAACAATGCTCAAAATAAATTAAGTGAGAAAAAGAGGGAAAACCCAGTGGAACACCCGCCCCCCTCCCCTACCCCCCCCCCTCAAGCTGAACACTAAAAGTAGTATGGATCACCCTGATGAACTCACCCCCAACAGTGAACGGAGGTAAGTGAACTTATTTTCTAAAAATCTCTTGGTGAAGATGTCTGCAATCTGCTCATCAGTTGGGCAATATTGTAGAATGATGGTTGTGTCATGCACTAGCTCCTTGATGTAGTGCATGTGAATCTCTACATGCTTGGTCCTCTGCCTGGTAACTGGATCTATGGATATCTTAATAGCACTCCGGTTGTCACAAAATAGGACAGTGGACAAAGTAATACCAAGATCAAACTCTGAAAGAATGCCTTGCAACCAAACTGCTTGGATGCAAGCATTCACCACTCCTCGATACTTGGCCTTTGCTGAAGATAGTGCTATGGGGGCCTGCTTTTTGCTTGACCAGTAAATGAGGCCACCAACAAACATGAATACATATCCATAATTTTAATTCCGATAAATAGATCACCCGCCCAATCGAAATCTTTGTATCCAACTAGCTCTAGCTCAGATCCTGCAGCGTAGTGAATGCTGTAGGTCCTGGTTCCCTGAATGTACTGGAGGATCCTCTTGGCTTCCTTCCAATGAAGATCATGAGGCTGATACATGTATCTTGATACGGAAATCATGGCATAACAAATATCAGGTCTAGAATGTGTCAAGTACAACAAGCTACTAATCAGTTGTCGATAGATAGTGCAGTCCATGGGAGGTGTGTGTTTTCCTTCTTCAAGGATGATCCCTGAAAGGAAAGGGAACGGTATAGGCCTACATTCAGCCATGTTAAACTTTAATAATAGGTATGAAATTTATTTGGACTGAGTGACCATAATTCCATCAGAATTTTGCTCGATTTTGAGCCCCAAAAATTGTTGTAGAAGCCCCTAATCACTCATTTCAAAGGTATTGTGGAGAGCAGTTTTGATGGCTGAAATGGAGGCAATTGTGCTACCTGTGTTCAATAAGTCATCAACATATAAAATAATTATAATTAGATGACCACCATGCTGATGTAAATAAAAATTTGTATCTGATCTACATCTCTGAAAGTTTTGTGAGTGAAGGAAGCCATCCATCTTGGAATACCACTCTCTTGGGGCATGTTTTAACCCGTATAATGACTTCTTTAGCTTGCAAAAAAAAGATGGATCAGTAATATAACCCTTAGTTTGATTCATGTATATCTCCTCATGAATATATCCATGTAGAAAGGCTGACCTATCATCCATGTGATGCACCTCCCAGTGCTTGGAAACTGAAATAGCCAAAACAAGGCGGATGGAGTCCATTTTTGCAACCGGTGCAAAGGTCTCATGGTAGTCCACTCCTTGGACCTGAGAGAAACCTTTTGCTTGTAGCCTTGCCTTATATTTTTAGGTGCTTCCATCAGCAGCAACCTTTGTCCGAAACACCCACTTGCATTGAGCCAATTTCCTTCCTGGAGGAAGAGAAACTAGCTCCCAAGTAGTGTTTTTCTGAAGAGAATTCGTCTCTTCATCCATGGCAACTTGCCATCTCAGATCATTCTGAGCATGGTAGTAGGATTTTCGATCTAAGATAATCATCAAATAGCAAGTTTTAGACAGCAAATTATCAGAACAAGAGAGCACAATACCTGCTCCTTGGAAATCAGACCGGGTTCTCCTTGGATCATCCAGATTTCCAATGTTGTCTCTTGCGGAGGAGAGTGTCTATTGGGCCCATGTAGGAAGATGATTTTGCAATTTAGGTTCTGATTCAGTATCTGATGATTGCTGCACACCGATATTAGAAATCAGAGGATTCAAATCAGGGTCATCACCTCCAATTTCATCATCCAAATACTCAGTAGAATAGGAAGGAAATTCAGCAGTTTTCTCCTTCACTAGTTCCACCTCCTGAAGAGGCTCGTCAAACTTGACACTTCTCTTGATGATGATCTATTTGGTATTGATATCCAGAAGCTTGAATAATTTATATTCATTAGGATACCCAATAAACAAACATTCTATGCTTTGCAGTTGCAAATCCCTTTTTTTATCAAGCAGAATCCGAGCCCATGCAGTGGACCCAAACACCCGTAGGTTCGACACATATGGATTGTGTTCGAAGTATTATTAGAAAGGAGTCTTTCCTTTCATAGATGAGTGTGGAACCCTGTTTTGAATGTATGTTGCAGCATGCATGGCTTCATACCACAAATTTGCAGCAAGCTTCTTTGACTCCAACATACAGGTGGTCACCTCCTTGAGAGACCAGTTATTCCTTTCCACTACTCTGTTCTGCTGGGGAGTGTAAGGAATTGAATGCTGGACCTAAATACCACTTTGAGAGAATATGTATAGAAACTCATTACTGACATACTCCCCTCCATTATTAGATCTCAAGATCTTGATCTTAATCCTAGAGGCATTTTCGATCAAGGCCTTCAATTCAGAAATTTTTTCACATACTTCTGATTTCTTTTTGAAAAAAAAAACCCATGTATACCTTGAAAAATCATCAATAAAAGTAAGGAGGTTCCTTGATCTATTCATGGATGTGATAGGCATCGAATCGCTGATATCAGAATGTATCAGCCAAATATTATTGTAGCTCGGTTTTCCTTCCCCCAATCGAGCTTGTGCTCAGGGTGTTTTCCAATCACACAGCCCTTGGAAATTCCTGTGGTTTCCTTAATGACCGGGAGGCCTTCAACCATGAATTATTTATGTAATTGCTGAAAATATTTGAAACTAAGATGGCCAAACCTCTCATGCCATAGCCTACTAACCTCATTTCCATGAGTTAGTAGAGCAGTGGGCTTTGCATCCGCGACAAAGTGAGAGAACTCATAGGCTTTTGCATGATGGTTTGCAAGGCCTTTAGCAATGAGTTTCTTAGATGCAATTTCTATTATCTCAACATCATTTGTTCTGAAAGAGACTCTCTTAGGCATTCATGTATGTTTCATCTGATAGACACTAAGGAGATTTGTTGCTAGAGACGGTATATACAAAACATTAGAGAAAAAACCATTTTCTAGATCTACACTACCTTGTCCTACGGAAATGATGCTGGAGTCATCTCCCATGTGCATGGGGATGGATTTGCCGGTCTCAAAGTATGAAAAGGAGTATTTTTGAGCCATCATGTAGTTTGAAGCTCCAGAGTCAATCAGCAATGCTTTGGACTTCGAAGTGCTTGCCATGAGGTCATGACCTTTCTCATGTTGTGGTTCCCAATCTTGGTGATCTCTCCTCCAAAAGCTCTCTGGAATATTGATGTGATTCCTCTCAAGGAGAGAGGTTGCTTCATTAATATTTTTATTCATGCAGGCATGTTAAGGGTGAAAACCCTTCCCGCAGTAAGAACACTTGAATTTTTCTTTCTCATTGTGCCATTTTCCTTTGTTCTTCCTTGAACCAGAAGATTCATCATGCTGCTCGTTTTCAACTCTAGGCTTGGGAACATCAAATATAGTTTTTTGATTTTTCTGCTGCTTTCTTTTACCCTTTAGATCTTTGGGACCCGAGACATGGATGTATTGATCACGAGAATATTGGATAGTCCCCATCTGGACAAGCTTGTCATGTTCATTAGTTAGGGACTCATTGAAGGCATTGAGTGTAGTCATCTTCCATCTGGGGGTTTTGAGCTTCCCCTCACGGAATGTAGAAACAAAAACTGAATAATCAACCCCGAGTTTAGAGAGGATGGCAAGGATGAGCTGATCATCCTCCTTCTCCACCTTGCATTGCTTCAAGAGTAAAACAGTATGCTTGAACTTTGTAAAGAAATCATTCAGACTCTCGAAATTGGAAGGTTGGAGAGACATGAGTTCAATTTTGAGTTGGTAAAATCTCAAGTCATAATGATTTCCATATAGAGATTCCAATTTGTCCCATATTTATTTCAGTGTCTTCAGATCCGTAAGATGGAAAAGAAGGTCTTTGAAAATAGAGAGGCACAAGAAACCGAAGGCTTCATCCTTCTTGTTCAAGAATCTTGATTTTTCTATGGCGGATCTAGGCTCAACTTCAGTGTCCATGGCAACTCTAAAAAGTCCTTTGGAGCACAATTGAATCTCCATTTTATTTTTCCATGAGTGGAAATTATACGGAGTCAATAGATCTGCTGAGGAGGCCATATGAATGTGCTGTAGCGAATGCTTCACCTGTAGAAACCTGAAAATCAAAACAGAAAGGGAAAAATAAGGTCAAACAGCCTGCACATTCTAGGATTTCATCACACCCAGCATATTCACTCATGAAAGCTTGATAAACAAGTTCTTTACTTGGGATATTGAGTGGTAAGCCTTGAATTCTGGTGCAGTACTGGAATTTTGAGCTATTTCTCACTTTTCATGGAGAAATCTGTCAAAAAGCTTGTTTTTGAGAGATAGATCTTCCTCCCGCCGTATGCTCTGATACCATATTAATCTTGTCTATTGATCTAGGAACGAAGAATCAATCTCATCAAAGATTAATCAACAAATAACTCATGAAATGGTGTAATCGGTCTACCAGAATAGTAGCTGCTTTGTAATCACATAAAGAATGAATGATTACAATTAAAATGTCATGCTACAAGCATTAATGAGTGAGAAATTCGAATCCCTAAGGAGGTTATTCGAATTGAATAAGTGATTCTAGCTTAATTGACTATCAACCATTCAATCACACTCAATTAACCACTTGACCAAAACCCTAATTGACTCACCAAACCCTAACTGAAGTCGGAGTGCAATAAATGACTGAATCTCAACTGAGGGAGATCAAATACATGTGATAGCAAGCCAACCATCAAGTGCTAGTGCTCCATGACTTCAATGAACCCTGATGAGGTTAAATGAAGCTGAACTGATCATCAGAAGTTGGTGGAGGCGCCCTGTTGACTCTAGATCATTAAATAAAAATAAATAATCATTAAATAATATATTTAATGAGAGGAGGTGCCTTAATTGACTGGTTGAATTGATTGTAAACACCAGTTAGCATTTAGGTGCATTAATATCACTCATATCACCTCGAAGTGCTCCAGTTAGCCTCCTTGACTGTAGGAGAAGGCTAAGCTAGCCTCCTTTATTGTAGGTAGGCATGGGTGTGTCTGGATGATGGCAATTAATGCTCCACTGATGTCAATTAATGTCAATTATACTTAGGATAGTGGTTTAACTAGGCCAATTTGACCAAAAAGAGTGTGTATGATGGTAAATGTCTCCAAGAGTTTGTTCCCAACAAAATATAAAAAATAAAAATTTTAATTATCTGCCAAAAACAATTATAGAAAAACAACAAATATGGGGGATATCTTGTAATGTTCATACCTAAAAAATAATAATAAATAAATAATTTAATTATCCGCAAAAAAATATTGGCCTTGCACATGATTTTAAAACCATGTGCAAGGCCCTCCTTAACCGTTAAAAATAAAACCATGGGTTGTTTAGGATGCCTTGCACATGGTTTTAAAACCATTTGTAAGGCCCTCCTAAACCATGTACAATAAAACCATGGGTTGTTTAGGAGGCCTTTCACATGGTTTTAAAACAATGTATATGGGAGATGTTTTGAATACTAATATACTTTAATTTATGCAATACTTTAGAATTATCACGTTAATTATGATTTGTTGTGTATTTAGGGGATACAAAATGAGATATTTTTAAGTCTGATTATGATATTTTTTATTTTTTCATTGTTAATAATTATAACTGTACAAAAGAAAGAAAAAAACTTGCAAGTTTTAGTTTTTTTTGTTAAGCATCATATGAACTTTTCATCATCAAAGCATATCATCATCATAGAGAAAAAATATGATGACTATATTAGCCAATGTTGCGCTAACATAACTTGCATTTTCCAAACAAAACTCTGAGTATATAAAAAATTGTAGAGGGTAAGGGATAGGGGACAACCTTGCCTTATACAATTAAATTAATTTATTTTGAGTAGCCCTTGTAGTTCTTATACCTCACAAACATTCTCATACAAATTTATGTTGATGAAATTGTCATTGATACCAACATGGACTTGCAGTGGCCCCACAATATGTCACTGATGCCACCAAGTCCCACCTACAATGCCTTGGACCCCTCACATAGTGGGTTTATACCTTGCAATACCTTGGACTCCTTATAGAGTGGGTTTGTGCCTTGAAGCACCTTGTACCTAGTTGACAAGGTCCATGCACTCACAAGAATAGATATTGATGCCACCACCTTGATGAAGATGTTGAAGAGCGTGTCGATGGTCTTGAAGAATCTAGAGATGGTCCTGAAGCCCTTGCGTACAAAGGAGAATCCCTAGATGGTTTGGAGAAGCATTAATGGCCTAATCTATGGTCATTCATGCTCTAATGGTTTCATGGTACCCCAGGATAAGGTTTGTCAACCTTACAGGTAATGTCATGATGGATCTTGACCCTTGGGGGTCTCCCAGTGTGGTTGAGGTCATTGAAGAAACACATCAAACCCCTTGCTTGATGAAGAAGCCCTGAATAAGTCGTTGAACCCACACTGAGTGGCTTGATGTCCTTGCAACCCTTGTTGGGGTCATGAAGCTCTTATATGATGATGATGACCATGTATGGTCTTTGACGTTCTATGGAACACATGATGAAGACCCTAATGCTCTTTCAAAGGTCATGAAGCCTAGTTGACATGGTTAGACGAAGATGATGTGGTCATTAATGACTTAATGAAGTCATGGAATATTTGTGAAGACCTTTATGACCATTGCTAGCACTTGACTAGGTAAAGAACCCACACACATTGGCTTGATGTTGAATCTCGTGATGGAACCTCGCACATGGCATGGGAAGCCCTATGCAACCCCATGATGATTAAATGGCTTGTAGACACACTCTTATAATGATATGATGACCTTGATGTTTGATTGGGAGGTTAACCTTTAATACAAAATAATAAAATAATGAAAATACATATAACAATCTTTATTGAATCCAAGGTTGACCATTTTAGGTGGTAACAAGTTTGGATGACAAATCAAAGTCAAAATAAAAAAAAAAAAATTTAAATTAAATTACCATCATCACCTTGTTGAAGTCGGCTGCAATAAAAAATTCAAAAAAAAAAATTTTACATGCCATCTCCAATTTGTTTTTGGAAACTAGTATAAATACCCCATCAAGTTTAATTTTTCATGTGTGGATTTTCCGGACACCACTGAGGAATTTTGGATTGACTGAGGAAGCCGCAAAGAAAAGACATTTTTTTAATGATGTTTTTCTCTGAAATTTTTGGGTTAAGACTATCCAATGTATGAACTATTTGGAGTCTGATTTTTTAGTGAAGTTTACAAGCAGTGGTTGACTGAGTCCCGAATTTTTCCACAGCTAGAGCAGCAACAAAAAGGAAAAGTGTTCCCTAACACATGATCTGAGGATAACTCTGTGGAAACCACAATTAATAATTTGTGGGATAATTTATGTGGTACCAACATCATCCCTTTTGTAAAGAAACATCATTAACTTAAAGTCTTTTTGGGTATATGAAACCCTATTTTATTTTGGAGCAACACACACAATTTTTTTTAAGTCTAAAATATTTTTGGTCTGTAAAATTATGTAGTCTAGGAGTAGACCTGAATTTGTAGCAATAGCAGGGAAGATCCCAGTTTTGCAAAGAAAATATTTTTCTTGTTTTTCGCTGGAAGTCCAATGTGGTACTTTCTTGAGGTCAACCTATGCTACACAGTTCAAATTTTCCACAATAGATACAGTCTGAAATTGGATATTTTTGCAAACCTAGTTTGTCAAGGGTTTCCACAGTCACAAACATGGTGAACGTTGAACTTGTTTAACAGAACTACATTCAATTGAATGATTTCAACCATCTACACAACTCTCATTGATGGTTTAAACAACAACAATAGTGTGCGTAAATAGTCACAAGTTTGAAGGATATCCAGCAGTCCAAGTTTGACCCATACACACAACCAAGTCTTATTTGAAGAATCTCAACAGCCTAAGCTTCAAGGGGTGTGCACAGTCACAGTTTGGTTGAAGTTCTAGTTAGAAAACTCCACAACACAAGGTATACACAGTCAACTCAATGATATACAGTCAAGGTATGAAGGTATGTTTATATGTTTTTATGTGTTTGTGTATTAATGACGCACAAGTAATAAACAAGTGATGTGTGAATATATGTGATAAAAAAAACCCTACGATGTGATGCCTACCTTGATGATGCATTGTATGATGATGAGGATATAAGATGATGTTGCACCTTTACACACTATTTTTCATAACCTATGATGATACAGAGCTTGATGGTGATAGACCTTCTTGATGATAATGCTGCAATTTGTGATGATAAACTAGGTCATCTACAACAGTGAATTCTTTGGAAATATGAGGTTACTAACACTCTTCTGATAGCTTGACACACAACCCGAGTATGAGATGTTTGAGAGATAAAGAGGTATACTCAGTGGTGTATTTATGAAGTGTGAAGTTGCATGATAATTCCATATTGATACATGCTATGTAGATGATGCTTTGATAATGATACATGATATAATGATGAGAGAAGACATATATGCACACTTGTACATGATGATGAGTTCCTTGTTCTATGATGATGCCTAATGATGCATGCTTGATGCACCTGTTGATAATGATGATGAGAGAAAACTAGATGATGGGAAGATCTTAGTGATACTATACAGTTGAATTGGCATGATCCTTGAGTTGTAGAGCAGATGATCAGAGTATTTATCGATGAGCAGTGATGAGCAGATGAACAGATATTGATGCTCAGATGATGAGCAACATTGATAAGCAAATGATAAGCAGATATGATGAGCATGAGCAGAGATGGTTGAGCAACAGATTGATGAGAATCGGTGATTGACATCAAGCTTGAAAGTATTGACTTGCACTTGAGGATTGGACTCCTCAAACCATTTTTAGTTGGAACTAAGAAAAACAGGCGGGATCCTATTTCAGAGTTGGTACCCTTCTTATTAGTTGGTGCTGATTGTAATCAAGAAGATTGTTGTCTTCCATGTAGAATTAATAAAGATCAAAATTCCAAATATTCTTGTGTCTCCTTTGATGTGATGAATGTTGTTATGACTCTTGCTTGATTTAACTAATGCATTTGATTATCTTATTGATTCCATAATGATTGATATATTCTCATTGACTAACAAAAGGTAAAAAGTTTTATTATTGCTCACACACTGATTCACCCCCCCCTCAGTGTGGCCATTGTGTCCAACACTTTATTGTAATACGATTCAACTTAAAAAGAAATGAGCTGTATCTTCTAATTTATTTCAAAGGTTTGTTCTCACCATGTGTTGAATACTTTTGGAAAGTCAATAAAGGAACACAAAATATTGCTTTTATTATTATCAGGCCCATGAGTAATGGTCCCAAGTGTAACACAGTATATACCAAAAATAGTAGGGGGTAAGGGATAGGGAGAACCTTTCCCTGTATTTTATAACTAATTTATTTTAGCTAGCCGTCATAGTTGTTAAACCAGTAACATTCTCATACAACCTTATCCTAACAACTTTCAACTTGAAAAAAAATGTTAGCTCTTCTAATTTATTTCAAAGGTTAGTTCTCACCATGTGCCAAATGATTTTTGAAAGTCTACAAAGAAACACAAAATATTGGTTTTATTATTGTGACACCCCTAAGTAATGGTCCTAAGTGTAACAAGGTGCTCCATAGTTAAATGATCATACATTTTACCTAGTGTTTTGCTCTTTTTCCATGACACTCTCACCATATGTTTATCTTCATTTTGATAACAATTTCACATAACTTGGATCAAGGAGGGCTAATCATACTCTTCTTATAATTAGATCATGTTTTTTTTAGTAAGCTATTAAATTGTAATTAGGGGTAGTGTCTAGTCTCATATATAGGACTAATCATCCATGGAACTAAGATTAAATGCTACTTAAAAACATATGTACCTTTTATCCTAAACTAAAACCTAAAATATCATTAACATTGTACCTTTTTACTTACCACCAACTTATTAGTACGAGTGGTATTACTTCGTTTAAATACAAATAATAAGACTATATAATAACAACTACTCATAACCTAAAATCTCATTAACATTGTTATGTTTTACATACCACCAACATATTATTTCAAAGTGGTATAACTTTGTTTAAATCAAAACAATAACTTTGTATAAATCAAAATAATAAGTATATCTAACATATTATTACAAAGTGGTATAACTTTGTTTAAATCAAAATAATAACTTTGTATAAATCAAAATAATAAGTCTATCCAGTAACAACTATCAATCACAACATTTATTACAAAGGGCTCCACAAGAGCAACATATCACTTACAAGAGTAGAACATGGGTAGGGAGGGTAACATTCATTCCTCCCAACCACTCAAGCTACATCCATTTGACAACCGGCAACTCCAGTTAAAGAATCATTGATAATTAGTTTTACTCAACCATGTTGACAGCGTAAACACGCCCTTCATAAGAGAACGAAAAACTTTGACCACATATTTAAATATTGGCATTATTTATTTTGAAAAACATATATTACCAACTACGAACATACATTATTACCTTTGGAACGAAACGTCATTAAATATGAGATAATGTTTTTGATGTTGACGACACCAAAATCGGCGATTAATTCAATAAGAATATCGAAATAACATAAAATATAAAATATAAGATAATGTTATTGATTTTGACTACACCAAAATTGGGTGATTAATACGGTGAAGAATATCATAATATATGTGTTGCTATTTAAGGAAACGGTCACCGGGTGCATGAAAGATGTCTTCCACTTATAACCGTATTATACTAATAACGGGATGGAGACGCTTGTCGTATTGCACATTTTTCGTTTTGCGTTCAAATGTGAAAGCTAGAAACAGACTTGCGCATTTTCTCTTCAGTCGATGAATTGTATCACCCTACCCGCGGCTCTCCGCTTTGCGGAAACTGCAGTTGCCCGAAGTGTTGATAGGTTTACTGGATTAGGGTTTTTCCTTTTTCTCCGGGTTTCTATTAAGTGTTTCAAAAATGCAGTTGTGAGGTGTGGTTTCCATTTTACAAATCGGCAAGTGACTTTCTGTAAGCGTCGAAACGGACTGCTGAACTAGCTGTGCTTTGAGAGACAGAGGTGGCAGTCATCGTCTTTTCAAGCCGTGGAAAACCGTATGAATTTTCTAATAACAGGTATGGGGATTCCTTATTGAAATGCCTTCCATTCCCACCCATTGTGCTCCTACTACTGAACTGGCATCAGATGGCATCAGATTATATATAGTGGACGTTAATAAAATATTTCTGGTAATAACCAATGGCAAACAACTCAAAAATAGCTTATGAAATATCTTGTTTGATAATCTAACATAACTTACAGTCCTTGCTAGCAGGTCTGTAACCTTAATTTTATTCAATTTCATTATGTCCAAGCCAAGGTCTTCACGCCTAAAGAACCAAATATGTAGAAATCCACCGCACCACTGATGTTTCCCACCAAAAAATCCTACTAGCTACACATCATCATCAAAGACACAACAAATCTGTGAGAATGCGGTATCAAATTTTACTGTTCATCCAGACACACAAGTATATTTTATATAATGATATTATATTAACCCGAGAGATGTCTTTAAACTAGAGAAAGATACACGTACAGATGCTTTTCAATACATAGTGTTAATTTGTAGCCATGGTGTTCCTAAAACTGAACAATCAATCCATCCATTAATTGGCATTAAACGCTTTATCAGTCTATTTTAGTAGGTTTAAGAGTGTTATGTGAACAAGTCTGCAAACTTGATCACTGGATTTCCAAAATTCAATTCAATCTAACCATTATGTTACAAGTTCTTTGATGAAGTTGATGAATGTGTTTAGTGTACAACTACAAACTGCTTATAAGTAACTGAGGTTGGTGTAATGTATTCTGCTCGAGTCCTTATAAGAAAATTGTTGATTGCTTCTTTGATGGCTATGAGACAACCCATGATCCAAGGTTGGTTTCCATGAGATAACCCATGATCCATGGTTGAAAGCATTCCCTAAAGAGCATGCCCAATCTGTGTATCCAACAAAACCAAAGCCATCATATGAAGTGTACAAAATACAAAAACTAAGTATGACATTGATACGAGTGGATGGCTCTTTGTTGCACCTATGTGTCTCTCTTCTATCCTTCATAAACTTTAATCCACTAAACCAGAGCATAGATTGCTCCCGTAATCCTCAAAGTCTGCTAAACGCCTTACAATGTGTCATTAACATACCTACCTTACTTACAATTTCTCATTTAAACATATCAAGTAAATTTGTTGTATATTGAACATATGGTAAATTTAGCACATCTAGGAAATAAATAATGCATGTATAGGAAAGAATGCATTAGCCCCAAATTTGGCATGTAAAACAAACTCAGTTGTCATTGCTGCTGATCTAAATTTATCCATCAATAAGTCACTACTTCCACTATAACTTAAATATATGTATACAATAAACTCATTCTTACACCCAAATTTCACAGAGAGTTAGCTCACTTAAACTTTTGTTGAAGCAATTTTTATGAATGTACTCGTCCATTTTTAATAAAAAAGCCTTGGAACATAGATAAATCTAAATAATACAAAACCCTTGTAGTATAGACAAGTCTATATAGAGCCTTCTTCAAAGTGTAAACTTTGTATTCTTCACTTCATAACATGGAGGTTTCTTTACCAACACCTCCATATCTAAAACACCATTCAAAAATGTTGATTTGACATTTAACTTAAAAAAAAAGACTTTTCACTCACATTGAGTTGCTAATGCTAGAACATATATTCTAGTGTCTCATCTTTCTATAGAATCATTATGTTTCATTGTAATATAGACTTTGTTTTAGTGATAAACCATTTACCAATATCTCATCCTCCCTTCTAAATAAATTTTCTACCTTGTCCTTGGGTTAGTAGAATCACTTGAGCCATATAACATCATTTGACACATATGACATCCTTTCCTCACTGGAGATCAACCAAATCCCATGTTTCATTTTTTCATTTTGCATTAATTTCCACATTCATTGCTTCACAACGAGTGGTGTCCTTCATTGCATCATAATAAAATATTAATCTTTTTGGGACGACTTGAGCTTAATGTTAGAATTTCACTTGAAGGGGATATAAAGAAGTTTTTAAGGGTGAAACTTGACTACCATCATAAGTTTAGTTCATGTTATATTTGTGGGAAAGGGAGAGATGCTATCATTTGATTAATCTACTTCCACAATCACTCACTCGTAATTCTTCTTTTACATCATATTTCCACTAATACTCTTCCCCTTCAATAAAGATTAAAAGTCAAGAATAAATATCAAATTCATTAATAATGGATTATACATCTTCTAACCCATTACTTTATTAATCTTGCACATTGATCTAGGAACAAATAATCAATCTCATCAAGAAATAATCAACAAATAACTCATGAAATGGTGTAATCGATCTACAGAATAGTAGCCGCTTTGTATATTCAATAAACAATGACTAATTGCAATTACAATGTCAAGCTACGGCTTGAATGAGTGAGCAATTCGAATACCTAAGGAGGTCATTTCAATTGAATGAGTGATTCTAGCTTAACTGACTATAAGCCATAGGTTCACACTTAGTTAACCACTGACTAAAATCCTAATTGACTCACCAAACCCTAACTGAAGTCAGAGTGCAATAAATGACTGAGTCTCAACTGAAAGAGATCAAACACATGTCATAGAAATCCAACCATCAAGTGCTAGTGCTTCAGTGACTTCAATGAACCCCGATGAGGTTAACTGAAGCTGAACTGATCATTAGAAGTTGGTGGAGGTGCCCCTGTTGACTCTAAATCATTAAATAATTATTAAATAATCATTAAATAATATATTTAATGAGAGGAGGCACCTTAACTAACTTGTTGAACTGATTTTAACCACTAGTTAGCAATTAAGTGCATTAATATCACTCAGATCACCCCCGGAGTGCTCCAGTTAGCCTCCTTGAATGTAGGAGAAGTAGGCGTGGGTGTGACTGGAAGATGTCAATTAATGCTCCACTGATGTCAATTAATTTCAATTATACTTAGGATAGTGGTTTAACTAGGCCAATTTGACCAAAAAGAGTGTGTATGGTGGTAAATGTCTCCAACACCCCCCTTAAGCTATACTTAGGAGGAGTTAGAAAACAAAAATGCATAAAAATGCTAGGGCCCCAGCAACTAAGGCCATAGGTCACCCCGTACAATGCTGAAACTGAAACAATGCTCAAAACAAACTAAGTGAGGAGAAGAGGGAAAACCCAGTGGGAAAAAACCCCCCTCAAGCTGAACACTTAAAGTAGTCTGAATCACCCTGATGAACTCACCCCCAATAGTGAACGGAGGTAAGTAAACTTCTTTTTTTAAAAGATCTTGGTGAATATGTCTGTAATTTGCTCATTCGTCGGGCAGTATTGCAGAATGATGGTCCTATCATGCACTAGCTCCCTGATGTAGTGCATGTGAGTCTCTACATGCTTGGTCCTCTGCTTGGTAACTGGATCCGTGGATATCTTAATATCACATTGATTGTCACAAAATAGGATAGTGGACAAAGTACTACCAAGATCAAACTCGAAAATAATGCCTTGCAACCAAACTGCTTGGATGCAAGCATTCACCGTCCTCGATACTCGGCCTCTGCTGAAGATAGTGCTATGGTAGCCTACTTTTTGCTTGACCAGCAAGTGGGGCCACCACCAAACATGAATACATATCCGTAATTTGACTTCCGATCAATAGAATCACCCGCCCAATCAGAATCTGTGTATCCAACCAGCTCTAGCTTAGAGTCTGTAGGATAGTGAATGTCGTAGGTCCTGGTTCCCTGAATATACTGGAGGATCCTTTTGGCTTCCTTCCAATGAAGATCATGAGGCTGCTGTATGTATCTTGATATAGCATTCATGGCATAACAAATATCAGTACTAGAATGTGTCAAGTACAACAAGTTACCAATCAGTTGTCGATAGATAGTGCAGTCCATGGGAGGTGTGTTTTTTTCTTCTTCAAGGATGATCCCTGACAGAGGGAATGGTGTAGGACTACAATCAGCTATGTTAAACTTAACTAACAGGTCTGAAATGTATTTGGACTGAGTGACCATAATCCCATTAGAATTTTTCTTGATTTCGATCCCCAAATATTCTTTTAGAAGCCCCAAATCACTGATTTCAAAGGCATTGTGGAGAGCAGTTTTAATGGTTGAAATGGAGGCAACTGTGCTACCTATGATCAGTAAGTCATCAACATATAAAAAAATGATAATTAGATGACCATCATGCTACTGTAAATACACATTTGAATTTGATCTACATCTTTGAAATTTTTGCGAGCGAAGGAAGGCATCCATCTTGGAATACCACTCTCTTGGGGCCTTTTTAACCCGTATAGTGACTTCTTTAGCTTGCAAACCAAAGATGGATAACTGTTGTAGCCGTTAGGCTGCTCCATGTATATCTCCTCATGAATATCTCCATGCGGAAAGGCTGACTTAACATCCATGTGATGCACCTCCCAGTGCTTGGATGCTGAAATTGCCAAAACAAGGTGGATGGAGTCCATTTTTGCAACCGATGCAAAGGTCTCATCGTAGTCCACTCCTTGCACCTGAGAGAAACATTTTGCTACCAAACTTGCCTTATGTTTGTAGTTGCTTCCATCAGCAGCAGCATTTGTCCAAAACAACCACTTGCATTGAACTAATTTCCTTCCCTGAGGAAGAGAAACTAGCTCACAAGTAGTGTTTTTCTGAAGAGAAATCATCTCTTCATCCATGGCAACTTGCCATCTCGGATCATTTCGAGCATGGTAGTAGGATTTTGGATCTGAATTAATCATCAAATAGAAAGTTTTGGACATCAAATTATCAGGACAAGAGAGCACAATACCTGCTCTTTGGAAATCAAACCGGGTTCTCCTTGTGTCATCTGGATTTTCAGTGTTGTCTCCTGCAGAGGAGAGTGTCCGTCGGGCCCATGTAGGAAGATGATTTTGCACTTTAGGTTCTGATTCAAAATCTGATCATTGCTGCACAGTGATATCAGAAATCAAAGGATCTAAATCAGGGTCATCACCCCCAATTTCTTCATCCAAATAATCAGTAGAATAGGAAGGAAAATCAGCAGTTTTCGCCTTCACTAGTTCCACCTCCTTAAGAGGCTCATCGAACTTGACACTTCTCTCAATGATGATCTATTTGGTATTTATATACAGTAGCTTGAAACCCTTAGATTCATCAGGATACCCAATAAACATAAATTCTATGCTTTGCAGTTGCAAAGCCGTTCTTTTATCAAGCGGAATCTGGGCCCATGCAGTGGACCCAAACACCCGTAGGTTCGACACATCCAGCTTGTGTCCAAGGGGTCTTTCCATTCATGGATGAATGTGGCACCCTATTCTAAATGTATTATGCAGCATGCATGGCTTCAACCCATAAATTTGTAGCAAGCTTCTTAGATTCCAACATACAGGTGGTCATCTCCTTTAGAGACTGGTTCTTCCTTTCTGCTACTTCCTTCTGCTGGGGAGTGTAGGTGATTGAATGCTAGACCTAAATACCACTTTGGGAGCATATGTATAGTAACTCATTACTGACATACTCCCCTCCATTATTAGATCTCAAGATATTGATCTTAAGCCCAGAGGAATTTTTGATCAAGGCCTTCAATTCAGAAAATTTTTCACATACTTCTGATTTCCTTTTGAGAAAGAAAACCGATGTATACCTTGAAAAATCATCAATAAAAGTAAGGAGGTACCTTGATCCATTCATGTATGTGATAGGAATCAGACCGTTGATATCAGAATGTATCATCCCCAATATGCTTGTAGCTCGGTTTGCCTTCCCCCGATCGAACTTGTGCTTAGGGTGTTTTCCAATCACACAGACCTTGCAAATTCTCGTGGTTTCCTTGATGACTGGGAGGCCTTCAACCATGGATTTTTTCTGTAATTGCTGCAAATATTTGAAATTAATATGGCCAAACCTCTCATGCCACAGCCTACTAACCTCATTTCCATGAGTTAGCAGAGCAATGGGCTGTGCATCCACAACAAAGTGAGAGAACTCATAGGCTTTTTCATGATGATTTGCAAGGCCTTTTTCAATGAGTTTCTCGGATGCAATTTTTGTTATCTCAACATCATTTGGGATGAAAGAGACTCTCTTAGGCACTCCTGTATGTGTCATCTGATAGACACTAAGGATATTTGCTGCTAGAAACGGTACATACAAAACATTAGAGAAAAAACCATTTTCAAGATCTACAGTACCTTGTCCTTAGGAAATGATGGTGGAGTCATCTCCCATGTGGATGGGGATGGATTTGCTGGTCTCCAAGGATGAAAATGAGTCTTTTTAAGCCATCATGTGGTTCAAAGCTCCAGATTCAATCAATAGTGCTTTGGACTTCGAAGTGCTTTCCATGAGGGCATGACCTTTCTCATGTTGTGGTTCCCAATCTTGCTGATCTCTCCTCCAAAAGCTCTTCGGAAGATTGATGTGATTCCTCTCAAGGAGATAGGTTGCTTCATCTAGCTTCTTCTTCATGCAGGGATGTTCAGGGTGGAAGACCTTTCCCCAATAAGAACACTTGACTTTCTCCTTTCCATGGTGCCCTTTTCCTTTGTTCTTCCTTGAGCCAGAAGGCTCATCATGCTGTTGATTTTCAACTCTAGGTTTACGAGCATCAAACTTAGTTGTTTGATTCTTTTGCTGCTTACCTTTACCCTTCATATCTTTGGGCCTCGAGACATGTAGAGCTTCATCACAGGAATATTGGATAATCCCCATCTAGACAAGCTTGTCATGTTCACATGTTAGGGACTCAATGAAGGCATTGAGTGTAGGCATGGTCCATCCAGTGGTTGTGAGATTCCCCACACAAAATGTAGAAACAAAAACTAAATAATCAGCCCCAAGTTTAGAGAGTATGGCAAGGATGAGCTGATCATCCTCCTTATCCACTTTACATTGCTTTAAGAGTAAAACAGTATGCTTAAACTTTGTGAAGAAATCATTCAAAGTCTCGAAATTGGATGGTTGGAGAGACATGAATTCATTTTCAAGTTGGTAAACCCTCAAGTCATCATGCTTTCCATATAGAGATTCCAATTTGTCCCATATTTCTTTCAGTGTCTTCAATCCCGCAAGATGGAAGAGAAGGTCTCGGGAAATAGAGAGGCACAAGAAACTGAAGGCTTCATCCTTCTTGTTCAAGAATCTTGATTTTTCTATGGCAGATCCAGGCTCATCTTCAATGTCCATGGTGATTCTAAAAAGACCTCTGGAGTGCAGCTAAATCTCCATATCACCTTTCCATGAGTGGAAATTGTATGGAGTCAAGAGATCTACTGAGGAGGCCATTTGGATGTGCTGGAGTGAATGCCTCACCTGTAGAAACCTGAAAATCAAAATAGAAAGGGAAATGTAAGGTCAAACAGCATGCACATTCTAGGCTTTCATCACACCTAGCATACTCAACCAAGCAAGCTTGATCAACAAGTTATTTACTTGGGGTATTAAGGGGTAAGCCTTGGCTTTTGGTGCAGTGCTGGATTTTTGAGCTATTGCTCACTTTTCATGCAGAAATCTGTCAAAAAACTTGTTTTTGAGAGATAGATCTTCATCCCACCATAATCTCTGATACCATATTAATCTCGCACATTGATCTAGGAACAAATAATCAATCTCATCAAGAAATAATCAACAAATAACTCATGAAATGGTGTAATCGGTCTACAGAATAGTAGTCTCTCTGTATATTCAATAAACAATGAATAATTACAATTACAATGTCAAGCTACGGCTTGAATGAGTGAGCAATTTGAATACCTAACGAGGCCATTAGAATTGAATGAGTGAGTCTATCTTAACTAACTGTAAGCCATAGGTTCACACTTAGTTAACCACTAACTAAAACCCTAATTGACCCACCAAACCCTAACTGAAGTCGGAGTGCAATAAATGACTGAGTCTCAACTGAAAGAGATCAAACACATGTCATAGAAAGCCAACCATCAAGTGCTAGTGCTTAAATGACTTCAATGAACCCCAATGAGGTTAACTTAAGTTGAACTGATCATCAGAAGTTGGTGGAGGCACCCCTGCTGACTCCAAATCATTAAATAATATATTTA
The DNA here is from genome assembly GCA_001517045.1 of Pseudotsuga menziesii. Taxonomy (NCBI): domain Eukaryota; kingdom Viridiplantae; phylum Streptophyta; class Pinopsida; order Pinales; family Pinaceae; genus Pseudotsuga; species Pseudotsuga menziesii. The sequence continues at coordinate 100,050 of LPNX010957595.1, read as the reverse complement.
ATGAGAGGAGGCACCTTAACTAACTTGTTGAACTGATTGTAACCACCAATTAGCAATTAGGTGCATTAATATCACTCAGATCACCCCTAGAGTGCTCCAGCTAGCCTCCCCGAATGTAGGATAAGGCTAAGTTAGCCTCCTTGACTGTAGGTAGGCGTGTGTGTGACTGGATGATCTCAATTAATGCTCCACTGATGTCAATTAATGTCAATTATACTTAGGATAGTTGTTTAACTAGGCCAATTTTACCAAAAAGAGTGTGTATGGTGGTAAATGTCTCCAACATACTTCTTTACCATAGCAATTAAAATACACTTTCGCTTTTATGATCATTTCTTTGTCACTTCTATTTGAGAACATAAAAGTAAGAAAGGCTTCCAAACACCTTAAGATGAGCCACAATCCATTTTCTTCTCCTCCAAGCCTCTTGTGGCATCATCCTTTTAAGCTCTTTGTTTGATCCAAGTTGTTCCTAGGTGCATGCTAGGGATAATAGTCAACTCAATGAGTTGAGCACTATTATGAAAGAAGCCTAGAAAAATAACAAGTAAAGTAGGAAATATGCTATATGAACGTAAAGTATGCACACAAACAATATGCAAGAATTCGAACGAATTTCTATTATTACTTCTTCTCCATGAAAGATGGATGATTGTTACAATAATGTACATGTTTATATAGAATGCTAAGACACTTCGATGAATACCCATTACGTTCAGTTACAAGAGAAGTTATAATGGTTCAGAAGTTCAACCGTCGAAGATAATTGAAAGACAGAGAGTCAATATGTCGATGTTCGACATTCGTTGGTGATGAAAAGGCGTGTCAAGATGTTGTATTTTGAGTGTGAAACATGTCGATGTTGTCAAATTTGGTTGTGCTGAGATTTGGACTTGTCAAATTCGATGTTGAAATTGTTGGAGAAGTCAGAGTAGTCCAAGTAGTTGAAGTGCTAGACTTTGTCGAATTTTGACAGCATGCTAACTATTAGTTGGAGCATTCCTCCTTTCTTAAGAAATAATAGTCTCCATTCCGTATTTGTTCAGGTGATGGAACTTGTTGGCTACTTCAATAGTAGAGTACCATTTTCCTTTCTCGAGGAGTTTTCCAACTTTATCCACTTGAAACAAGGGAAAAGAGTTTGTCCTTTTATGGCGTATGTGTCCTCCCACAATGGTGTCACGAAGAAGAGGTTCCTGAACATTTGGATGGACATCTTTGGGTTCTGAAGTATGCAAGTCATTTTGTTCCAATAGTGGTGCATTTTATGGTCGAAGTAGATCTACATTGAATAATTTATGCAGACATAGTCATGCAAGAATGTTGAGTTGAAAATCATTTTCGTTAATCTATTTAAGGATACTGTATGGACCATATTGCAAAGGTTTCAACTTTCTATATGGGCCAATGAAACGTTCCTTCTTTAGATGTAACCATACCTAATCCCCAATTTGGAATGAATGAGGAATATGACGCTTGTCGTGAATGGCCTTATCTTTTGCATTAGCTCGTTGCAACATTTCCTAAGCTTGATAGTGGAAGTTGTAGATCTGATGTCTCAACTTTAATGCCTTTTCCACTTCTTGTCCTTCAAAGTTGGTCTTATTCAACTATGTCGAGGAACTGATCAAGTCGAAGGGCATTGAGGGTTGAAATCCATAACAGATCTCAAACAAACTCTTTCCCATAGAACTTTTTTGGGCATGATTGTAGATGTGTTGTATGTATGCAAGGATGTCATCCCATGTTTGACGATGCTTGTGCTTATACATGTGAAACAGTTGTACTACCAAACGATTGATAACTCCCATCTATCTGTTTGTATATAGATGGAAGGTTGTTGACAAAGAAAGTCTTGTATTGATTTGTTGCCAAAGAGTTTTCAAAAAGTTGCTCACAAATACAACATCTCTATCAAAAATAATGGTCAATGGGAGGCCATAATATTTCCAAACATGTTCGAAGAAGAGATGAATAGTCTCTTGTGTTGTCATAGTTTTCTTGCATGGTATGAGTATATCCATCTTGGAAAATCTATCGAATACTACTGATATCATGTCATGCTAATGTTTGGTAGTAGGATATCCCTTCAAGTAGTCCATAGAAATACATTCCCATGGTCAACGAGGAACTGGAAGGAGTGTGTATAGTCCTTGTCATCGATTCGGTGATTTAGCAATGGCACAAACCTCGCACGATTCAATGTACTTGTTGATGCCATATTTAAGTGAAGGATATTAAAAATACTTCTCAAGGATAAATAGTGTTTCTGTGACTCCAAAATGTCACGTGGTCTTGCTGTAGTGCGCAAACCAGATGAGTTTATGTCAGTGCTCACTGGTCATTACACAAAGTTGTCCAAGCTTGTATAGAAAGGTGTCCTTCAAGAAGTAGTCGGTAGTAGACAACGTGTCGTCCTAAAGCTATCGATAAATTACAGAGAAGTCACAGTTTACCGAATACAATTGTGACCAAGTAGTGGTGTCATAACCCTACATACTCATCACTGTAGAGAGTAGAGTAATGGGTGGTTGATTGAGACAATCAACTGCGGATTTTTCTTTTCCTTTTCAATATTTAATTACCAACTAAAATTGTTGTAGGTAATTAATCCACTTGATTTGTTGATTTGTTTGTAGTTTCGACTCAGACAAGGCCAACTACAAAGGTTTATGGTCAATGAGGATGACCATTTCCTTTCCAAGAATGTAGTGTCTCCATTTCTTAAGATCTTTCATAATGGAGTATACTTATTTTTCATATGTCGAATACCTTCTAACAGTGTCGTTGAAAGTGTCAGAATGAAATGTGACTTGGTGACCCTGCTGAGTGATCACTGCACCAAGGGAATGGTCTGATGCATCCATCTCAATCTCAAAGGGCTAATGCAAATCAGGTTACACAAGTACTGGTGCAGTACAAAGCTTGTTTTTAAGTTGTTTAAAATCTTTGTTTTTAAGTTGTTCAAAATCTTGTTGTTTTTTCGGTGTCCATTTTAAGATAGTTTTCTCATTTCCTTTAATCAACTAATTCAAATGTGATGCGGTGTGACTAAAGCCAAACACGAACCATTGATAGAAATTTTCCAAACCAAGGAAACTTCTCAGTTCATTAATGTTTTGAGGAATATGCCAATCTTTGAGGATCCATTAGAGGAAATATCAACTCAAAATGGGTCTTTTAACACTAATTCAAATTCCATGTCATCATGTGTTAGCTAATGAAATTGATTTAAATTTGAAATATTGTATAGGTCTTAAAGAATTTTTTAATATAAATTTGGGGATAGGTATCATTAAAAAAAGTACTTTTTTTGTTCGTATTTTCGACATATCTCCCTGTGTTTTTACTCAAATTTCAATCATGAGCGCTCGTTGGATGTGGAATTAAATTTTGCATCCAACAGGTACCCACTCATCATACCTTTGACAGACCCCGCTACCCCAAAAAAGTCATCATCACATTTTTTCAGATATGTCTTGTTTTTTGGGTAGCGAGGTCCGTCAAAAGTATGCCGAGTGGGTACCAATTGGATGTGGAATCATCATCATGTTTTTTTCAGTTATTTCTTGTTTTTGGGGTAGCAGGGTCCGTTAAAAGTATTTCGAGTGGGTACCCGTTGGATGCGAAATTTAATTCCACATCCAAAGAGATCTCACAATCGAAATTTGAGTAAAAACATAGGGAGATATGTCAAAAATACAAACAAAAAAGTAGTTTTTTCTTTTCTTCCTCCAAAATTAAAAATAGTATTTTAATATTTTAACTATTATTTTATTAATTTTCCTTAGGAGGCCTGTTTTGAATTGAAATTTCCTATAATGTATACTTTTTTTGGGTCGAAATTAATGCCGGCAGAGTCAATTACATACCCCAAATATTTGATGTTGGTCATCACAAATGAGCATTTGTGCATGTTTAGGTATAGTCGATATTTTTGGAGACTGTCGAAGCTGTCTGACATGTTCTTCCCATGATCAACTGAAAATCAAGATATCCTCGAGATAGAGAATGACACACTTGCGGATCAAGGATCGTAGAATGACATCCATATATCTCATGAAGTTTGCAGGTGCATTGGTTAAGCCGAAGGGAATGACTAACCATTCAAACAATCCCTCCTTTGTCTTAAGGTCTATTTTACATACATCGATGGAATCAATTAGAATTTGATGATATATGAACTTAAGGTTGAGTTTCGTAAAGAACTTAGCACCTTTTAGATTGTTGATTAGTTCATCTATCCATGGAAGAGGGTATATGTTCTTTACCGAAATCTCGTTGAGAGTAGATAGTCGATGCACATGCGCCAAGTCCCATTTTTATTTGTTACTAGGACGAATGGATTTCCAGAAGGAGAGGAGCTAGGGTGGACATGATCGTTATCGACCAAATCCTTGATTTTCTTGTGAATTTCTTCATTTTTGAGCATGGATATTCTGTAAATAGATGCGTTAGGTAATGAAGAACTAGGAACAAGTTCAATGGAGTGTTTTAACTGACAATGCAGAGGTACTCCGTTCAAATCTTGAAATACATTTTGAAATTCCTCAAGAATGTTGTCGATCTGCTACTACTATTAAGAGCTACGTTCGTCGATGGGTCGAATCATTCCTGCAGTCTTTATGGAATGCTAAGGATTTATCATAATTAATGCAAACTTCTGGGCATGGTTTATAAGATTCTTTTTTTTCTTGGTTGTTATCATAACAACCGTTGACGTGGGTTGTCTCTCTGGTATGTCGTACCATTAATTCCAAATTTTGACAATCACCTTTTGAGGCTGTGACTGATATGTACCATGTCGATCCCACAAGTAAGGTTTCCCAAACAAGGCATTGGATAGAGAAAGGGGTTCCACGACATAGACTGCTTCATCTTCAAAAGGCTTAATGAAGTAGTGTGTATTCATTAGTGTGTGATCCTTATCTCCTATACATACTTCATCCAATTGGTATTGTAAGTTTGAGGATGTGGAGTGGCAACAAGACCAATTTTCTTCACAAGGTCTTCAGAAATGAAGTTCTTATGGCTACCATTATCATAATCAAATGTAATGGATTTTTCTGAACCCATATTTGTGTATGGAATAGTTGTTATCGCTCCTCCTCATGGACGATATTTGAGATTATCGTAGTGGTCAAGGTCGAAGCCAATAGGGTTGATGCATGTGGGTCAAATTATACCACGGTTCTGTTAGAAAAGTTGGAGGTCGACAATTTTGCCAAAAATGTCTTTCGAGCTTTTCATTCTGATGTATCATGGCATGCTGAATTGTGATAATCACACCATTTCTTGGTAGGATCTTCTTTGTTACGATCCTTGTATTTTTTAAAGTTATTCTTGTCATAATCACTCTTTAGCAGAGTCATTCGAGAAGGGTTCTTTGACTTGTCAGAGTCAACCAATGACTTCTTGTCAGACGTTCGGCCTATTGTCTTGTTCATGAAACATGAATTTCCTTTTTGTTTAGCTTCAAGCTTGCTAACCTAATGAAATGAATCCACAAGCGTATTGATCAAAATCAGAAACTCCATCTCTTGCTAAATGTATGGGGATAATCCATTAATGTACTTCAGCACAAACAATTTTTTGTCTTCTTGAACGCCAAGTCTAGCATTGAGTCAATAGAACTTATCGGTGTAACTCTACACAAACTAGCCTTTCCATTTCCTTAGTTGTTGCCACTTCTTTTATTGTTGTTCAAGGTACTTGGGCGGGTAGAACGCCTTTTGGATGTATTCGACAAATTTTACCCATGTGTCTATGGGGTTGCATTATTTTTCCTTGTTTATTGATATATTTTCCCACCAGCAGTCTATGAAGGTTGACATCTTGAATGATGTAATGGTGCCATTTTACTCTTCGGAGAGTTGATATACGGAGTAGTAAGATTCTAGTTGTTGTACCCAATTGTCGACAAATTTTGCGTCAATATTTTCTTCAAGATTCACTATGTACAGATTCATTTTCACTTTGAAGGGACCGATTTTATCGGAGTGAGGTCACGTCGAAGATTCCCCAGAGTTCGAAGCGAATCGCATGAGAATCTAGATGAACTGGGTGAACATTTTTGTCCATTAGAGATCCCGTGATTTTTATTTTAGTTTCTCTATCTCGTTAGTTGATTGTCAATTGTCTGCTTCTTTGGCCATCTTTTCTAAATTCGAAGGAAGTGACTTCTTGTTTTGCCAAGTTTGAGAGCATGTTTGAAATGCATAAGTTAAATAACTTCGATGGAAGTGTTGATGTAACTTAATCTCTAAACAAGAGAAATATCTAATACCAATGATGCAAGTTGTACCAAGGTGCACGTTGGAGAAAACAGTCTACTAAATGAGTCAAGCACTATTATGGTGGAAGCTTAGAAAAAGAACAAGTACATCATGAAATACACTATATTGACATAAAGTATGCACACAAAAAATATGTAAGAATTCCAACCAATTTATATTATTACTTCTACTCCATGAAGGATGAATGATTGTTACAATAATGTACATGTTTATAGAATGTTGAGATGCTTCGGTTACTACCCGTTACGTTCAGTTACAAGAAAAGTTATAACGGTTCGAAATTCAAGCATTGCAAATGACTAGAAGATAGGTTCAATATGTCGATGTTTGACAATCATCGGTGCCGACAAGGCATGTCAAGATGTTGTATGTTGAGCATGAAACTTGTTGAGGTTTTCAAATTCGTTTGTGTCAAGGTTCAAACTTGTCGAATCCGATGTTGAACCTGTCAGAGCAGTCAGATTAGTCAAAGTAGACAAAATGCTAGACTTTGTCAAAGTTTGACAACATGGCAAGTGCTGGTTGGATCATTGTTGGAAGTCTATTTAACAACTAAGAAAATTTTTCCACAACCTCTACACAAAATAAATTTTGGAAGGCCATGCCACACAACAACAAATACTGGAATTAGCGTCCCATTTAGCATCCCTTTTTAGTGTAATTTTTTTACATTGAGTTGTAAAACTAGATGCTAAATGGGACACGTCATCGACAAAACTTAAAGAATCTCAAAAAAAATAAAAATTCTTCCTAGATAGTGTCTTTTATGACATCCAAAATAACATCTATTTTTGTGCTTCCAAAAGAGCGTCCAACTTTGCTTCCTAAAAAACATCGTAGTTTGCTTCCTAAATAACATCATATTTTACTTCCTAGCGAGTGCCTGCTTTTTCTTCTGAAATGGAATCCCTATTAGCGCCATATTTACATCCTTAATAGCGCCATGTTAGCATCCAATATTGCATCAAGTTTTTCTACCACTTTTGCATCCCATTTTGCACCATGTTTTACTTCCAAATATGTGCCAATTTTCACTTCCAAATTTGCACCAATTTTTTCTTCCTTCTTTGCATCGTGTTTTGCTACCAAAATGACGCCAAATATTTTTTCTATTGTTGTACCATATTTTTCTTCCTATGTAGCACGATGTTTTGCATCCAAAGTAATGTCTTATTTTTCTACCGTATCAATGCCATGTTTGGCTTCATCATTGGTGCCATGTGTTACATCCTTTTTAATTCCTAGTTTCATGTCTTATTTTGCTACCATATCAACGCCATGTTTGCATTCATCATTAGGCCCATTTGTTGCATCTGTTTTAATGCCTAGTTTCGCATCTCTAATTTTTTGGTCACTAATTTAGTTGTTTTGTTTGGTCACTTGTATCTCATTGTTTGGTCACTTATCTCTTATTTAATTTTGGTTACTAATTTATTTGTTTTTAACCAATATTATAATATCATTAGGGCATGGAGGAATCGAACCACCAACCTCCTACTTGTAAGCAAGGTGCTCTTCCATTGAGCTAACACCCTTTAAGAATTTGAGAACCTAACTTACAGTGTCCTCTATAATGGTAATAATTATCAATACACAACTTTGAGTATCTAATGGTTAGCAAAGGATGATAGATTGTATAAGTTCACAATATATGATCAAGCATGTTATGAAATCCATAAACCTTTTCTAGGAATTTTAAACAAAACTCAAGAAATTGGCTTAATGGGATTGGAAAAATGACTACTCCATAGTAACCGTAAGTGTACTACTATAGGAGACCTATCAACAACAATTATCTTAGTGTGGATGCCAAGGATATAGTAGATAAGCATGATAATTATAGAGCCATGTATAAGTGGAGCAATAAGAAGAATCAAAAGAGGATGGTCAACCCAATAGTTTTTGCTTCACATGGATCATATCCACCATTAGATGAGCAAAGTTCCTTCTTCCATCAAGATAATGACTATCCACAAGGGATAATAGTTAAGATGTATTGTGATGATAATTCATAATGTTTATTCGCTTCCCAAGGTGTTGTTGCAGTTCTTACACTAGGAGATCTACATGATACCCAACACCATTGGATATAAGCATATTCACGGGGCCATAGAGTATTGGGTGAGGATGTATTTTTATCTTTTTCTTTGGAAAGCCAGGCATTATTTGAAAAACTAGGACACAACAGAATTTGAGCCCAAAATCTGATTGATTTCATGTCTGAAATTCAACATATACCTGTTGGTTATTCGACAAATGCATTTTTTTGTCATTGGTAGAATATCGTCGGATATTCGATGACATGCCAAATCCCACCAACTTTTTGACAGCATAAGAAGCTAATATGGAAACTTCTTTCACAACTAAGTCGTTGAATTTCCAACTTTTACGTGGTCAAACTTCCGACTTCTCCTTATTGAAGGTGGGCCACTCCCTTTGTAAAAATTCAGGTTTATGTCGTCGATTTTGAGATGAAGCGGTGTCAGTTTTTTGACACATAATTGTCAAATTTGTGACTACTAGTTGTCAGATGTCCGACATATCCTTGTCAAAATTATTCCACTTCCTTTCTAAATGCCGTCTATTTTGAGAGGGAGGGTTGTCAAATTTTCGACGCATCTTAGTCGAATTTGCAATGACCAGTCATCGGATCACTCTTCTCATAGTTATGGTGACTTTGTCGAATGAGGGCCACGTGATGGTGGATAACTGATGCAGACTTGTCATAGTTGCAATGAAATCCTCATCGTATAATGATTTTTAGAGATATGGAAACTTCATCAGACGAGGTTCACATGTTTTCGGATAACCAATGGTATTTTGTGTTTAAAAAAAAAATTACGGTCTTCTGTATATTTAAAAAACCCAAAATTTGTGGTCTTCATCGGACATTATATATTTTTCTTCCCATTTTCCCTTAAAAGTAAGGTGTCATCGATCCATGATATTTTATGTATGCGCTCCAATTTATTGTTTATACCTACCACAAAAGTCATGCGAGTCACCCACAAGATTAAGCTTTTCCCACCAAGTCATTTGACCATACTCTAGAAACTTTCCTTGATATTGAAACTCTCTTGAATTAAGTCCATCTAGAAGGATTATTTATAACATGAGTTTCAACAAACTCTTGTTGAGGAAATGTTTCTTCAAACACTTGGCTTACAAACATTGAGTCAAAGACTTGGCACACACCCTATAATATCATGGTAACCATTCCAAGGTACCAACAGAACTTTGGATTTTTCCCTTTTCAAATTTTGGTGGTATATAATTTTGATTGAATAATTGAAGAAATATTTGTATGTTGCACTTTAATGAATACATCAAGATGGTCTATCTACACGTAGACTTCTAAGTCTTTGAAAATATAAATAATCTCTGTGACATGTAGGATGGCTACTTCTATCCTGTCATGGAATTTTTCTATGAGCTGTCGATGGTCATGTTCCTCCTGTGCTCTACCTCAATGCTGGCATGTTCATCTTCAACCTTTGATAGCCTCTCATCCATATTCAAGATCACTCTTCCTACTCCTTTTCGAGAACTGGTATACACTATTATCCCCACCACTATATCAAACAAGTTCTACAAGATAAATTGATGGTACATAGAGCATTAACCATGAAAAGTGAAAAATTCATCGCTCATCATTGACTAAAAAAAGACAATACAATAATATTCTTAGAATCCTTTTTACAAAATAAAACACACATTACAGTAATCTTCTTACCATTTTTTTTAAGAATATCCCACATTCTAAGAAATTGAACTTTAATAAAGCTGTCACGGTCATAGAATAATTTAATTTTCCCTATTTGTTATTTGTGAATTGAATGTAGGTCTGGTGGTTGGGAAGGTTACTGTTATCTTTAAGCTTGAGAGCTTTGTGCCACTTTCTTTTAGGGAGAAAACTATGCAATAATTGTAATTCTGGCATACCTTAATTCTCAAAAATAACAAATATTAACATTTCTCTCTATAATAATAACCCCCCTCTAACCAATAATAAATCAACATTTAAACAAAATAACTTCATTTTAACCCCACAACTCCATCCCACTATCACTCTCTTTCAAACTACAAACTGTGACAGAACCTACTATCATCCCCACACATATTTCACGTTCACCATCCAACTTTAATTACACACACCTTAGAAACCACCCACTCAGCAAATTCGTTGTTCTCTACAATTCGTACAGGAATTGCCTTCACTCCCTCTCTTTCTCCTGCTTGATTATTCAAATGGATAACAAAAGAATCATCTGTTATGGACATTAAAAGTTCTTAAGTCGTATGGAAGTTGTTGGAGGTTTGAACTCCATAGGAAGAGGCATATAAGTTCATCTAGAATGATAACTAACTGCATAGTCAATTTATGTCGAGTTAATACACATGAAATATTTGTGAACATAACTCTTGCTTTCGAATGAAGCACAATTATATATTAGTTGGTTGAATTTTCTGGGATTAAAATTTAATATGGTCTAAGCTTAGGTTTAATTTCATAGATCATTCAAGTTAGATATCTAAGTAATGTTTACAAGATAAATCTGTGAACTTATCTAACTCTTAAATCACATCGGAAAAAAGGAAAAAAACTCATTTTTTAATTTTTACAAAACAAAATAATACTTTTATTTATTAAGGGCAGCTCAAGTTTTCAAATTTCCATATTTGAATAACTCCATAACCCTCTAAGTGTTGGCTTGGAAGCCGCGATGACCCGAAAAACTGAACTAATTTTATTAACCAAAAACAACTTTTATATCATACAAGCTTTCCAAGGCCAGAATTTTTTGGGTTGGATTGTGGTCCCTAAAATTCATGTAGAAATCCTTGATTTCGATGCACATAAAATTGTCATTAAGAACAACTTTCTAGACTTTCTTAAATATATAATAACACTGACTAAGATTTAATTTCGATGGTGGGATTTACTTCGATTCTAATACTCCCTTGTACAGGATTATATTTACAAATTGGAATTTCTAGGAGGTTATGTTTTCTTGAATAACAATTGAATTCTCTCATTGTGTCTAGGGTTTTCTCATGGACTATTCCCACGTGCATCATATTTTCCATAGTTCAAAAATAATATCAATTGCAAAGGTACATGGAAACATAAGAAATTACCATGGGAGCTTGTCCTTCTCAGTTGCAAACATGTTCCAATCATCCATTAATCCACGCTCTAGATGCACCATCCTTTTTATAATGTCCTAAGTGCTCTTGGTGCCTAGATAAGGGATTGGAAACATATCCTTTGCATTAATGTTGTGGAAATAAATGCCTCAATGAAGGCCTTCCACCTTCATACTCTTTACCATCCCTAAAATTTACAAAAACACTCATCTCATCTACCATGGCTCAATCCTTTCCTCCCTCTTTTTGGCTTAATCACACCTCAGATCGCTAATTCTTTCATGTTAATCTCAACTATATTTTTCAATTTGTTATTATAAACGCTTATTTACAATTTATACATAATTTGATCTTAGGTCAAAAGGGTCAAAACAAAGGTATTACAATACATCAATGCTTATATGTCCCCTTTTCTTCCTTGCCAATACCTTACCATATCCATCTATGCCACAACTTGTTTTTGGAACCAAGAAAACATTGAAAAGGGAAGGTAATAAAATATTGAGAAAATTAACTCAACAATATGGTAGAAAATAATTAAAGCCATGCCAATAGACCTGACAAAACACACAATCAAAGCTAAGTCGACACACAATAGAACAAACCTTTGACAATTATATAAGGAAGTGTGAACTCAAGGTGTTTGGTTACACAAAATTAGTATGAATGGTATTGGAGGACCAAGTATTAATAGATAGTTTACCCCTAATTACATGCATTTAATATTAAAATTAATAGGAATTTGTTTTCCCATAATCTATTTCCCAACGAAGCCCATTGGGTACTTCCCTTCATTTCGATGATGGTACCTAGGATATACCATATCTCCAATGCTCAATACCATGTCAACAGTCAACAATTGGCTCAAGGAGAGTGCAAGCCTATTTAAAAATAAGATTTGAACCCAAGTCATGGAGGATAACAATTTTTCTCTCAACTACTCGAGATACACCTAATTGACCTACAAAATTATTATGATTTATCCCTAAATCATATTAAAATCAAGTTTGAACACACAAGTCAAATGCATGTCAAGAAAGCCTATTATTCACATTTATAGTAATCCCATCAAATGCATAATATTTCGTAAGCTTAATGAAAATACAACTCTTTAGTATAATACTTACTCCATAAAATCTAAAATATTTTTTAAAACCCTAAAAATTTAAAACTTACTGAAACATTGCATAACTACCTTGAACACTACTAAACTTAAAAATAACTACCTTGAACACTGCTAAACTCAAAAACTAGATATCTTAAATTAAACATATTAAAATAAAATAAAATAAGCTCTTTAATTTTTTCACAGATAATGAGAGGAAGCATATTCATAAACCTGTCATTGTCGTCTAATTACCAACTTATGCAAACTCATTATAGAAAATACAATTTTCTTTACACTTTCTTGTAGACGTATATGTACACATTATAAACATGGCTCCATAAATTGACAACACTAAAGATCACCAAAAACCAATATAAATCCAAGTTATGCATATTTATCTTATTTACAATTCATCATGGGTTCTCTCATACTTTGGTTATCCTCTTCAGCTCAAATGGTTATTGTATTTATGGGTCCTATTTATGCTATTATCCAAAGCATGTTCTTGACTAGATCTCGTTTTGATTCACTGAGTTTGCTTGAAGCATGAAAAATGGTAAAATACTTGAAAGGTCTCTGGGGAATTTAAGATGACAGATAAAGCATTGTGACAATCACTAAACTCAAGCTTAACCCTCCCCTTGACTGCTTCCCTGTCTAATATTCAGAACTCAGGAACAATATTCTATCTATATCAATGGGTAGATTACCAATAATAGTTGTTATAAAGGAAAACATATGAACCTCAGCACCCTACTTGAAATAGGTCCCAACATAGTAAAATCAACTTAGAATTCCATAGGAAAACCAAAAAGTATGCCAACCTAGAACATGGTATCATGGACAACGGAAGAAATAAGAAATAAACACTACAAAAAAATCAGAAAACAATGGGAAAACAACAAACTTAAAAACACTTTATCCATTTGAGGACTAATCCAAGGGAAAAAGTCTTGTCATTCATTAAAAAAACACTACCAATTCCCATGAAGTGAAAGAAGAGAAGTAATGTGCATAACTTGGAAGCTTCAACTCATTTGTTATTTATGAATTCAAGATGGGGCGTAGTTTGGCATGATTAAATATCATCTCTTATTTTGTCTGCAAGAAGTATATTATATACTTGTGATTGTTAAGGACCTTCTTGACCACACCCATCATTCTCATAAGCATCAACTTGCTACCCTAACAAGAACTAAGATAACAAACATAAGTGCAAGAACAAAGTGATTACTACTGGGTGGTAGCCATTCTTTCAGATAGGAATCAAGTACTCCATTCAAGATACCTACAGAAAGATGGCACTAAAGTAATCAACTTGTTCAATTGTTCTTTGACATCAAAAATAAAACATACAAACAAAATAAAATTACAAAAAAGTTTTCTCTGAAGTAAAATTATGTTAAGAAGGGATCTGAAAAATATTACGAGCCCAACCATGTCAAAAAATCCAACGCAACAAGAACAAGAACAAGAGAAAAAACATTGGCAATCTGCAAGTACAACACAACAACATTTTTAATGAAAAGACTACTTAATCTTATTATGAATCTCAAAATTTGATTTCTTATTTCCAAAGGACTTCTTAGTATTATCTGCAAATATTTGTAAAACATGAGGCCAATTTAGAAACACTATGGCTTCTGTTCAATATAATTTATGAGATTTAACAAAGATATGTTTGACAAGAGCTTACATAATCAACAAACTTCTGAATTGGGGATTTAGCCATTTGAGTTGTCTCAACCAAATCAACAATCTGTGATAAAGCAACACCTGAACCTAGTTGTTGTCACTTGAATGTGAAGATCCCCTTTTAAGTTCATAGTGTTTTCAATGATTGTCCCCCCAACCTCCTTTGACATTGGTGCCGACCCACTACTAATCATACTCTGATTGACATGGTTTGAGCCCCATACTACTAATCCATTAGCAAGGACCTTTGAACCTGGGTATACTTTGAACATATCACTCCTTCGAATCAACTATGGATCAATTTATTTTTCTCCCAAATGCTTTCCATCTGCCATACATAAAAAACATGTATCACATATATGAATTCAAATATAGTTATTTATGACTAACAATATAAATAGGATAGTCTAATATTTTTCCTTTAAGAAAGTTTCCATCCTTTGTGATAAAAGTGAGGTATGTTAGCTCACAGCTAGAAAAGATCTCACTAAAATATCCAGTAACAAAGACAAGAAAATGTATACCATAAAAAATTGTCCCAAAAGATAACTTAAGAAATAGATAAAACAATAAGAAAATTGAGGTGATGAATAAAAATATATTAACATTCAGGGACTCAAAATTCAACACCTTTTAATATTAGGGTAGCCAAGTAATCAGTGTTTCATGCACTTAACATATCAACATTATTAGAATGAGAGAGAGAGAGAGAGAGAGAGAGAGAGCGAACTTGATTATGTGATTAACAACAAAGCAGTTGTTGGTGCAAGTTCTAAAAGATTCTTAATGACATTAGATGTTTTTACTTTATCCACAACCTCAAAACTTTTGTACTATTGGTGTGAGAATGATTTGTCTTATCGGAGTCTTATCTGATTTTATATTAATCTTACTTGAAGAGTTAGAAGTTTGAAAGGTTTCCACGTGATGACTAATGCACTTGAGAGATAGATGAATCCACCATTGGATGCTTATTTTTAATATTAATTTGATCAATACTAACTTCCTCTATGTGTAATCAAACAAATTATTTTCTTGAAGTAGATGGCATTTGACGAACACCAACAGAATCCATACTTTTAGTTTTAGATGAACTTTGACCACAGTTTCCATGCGATGATAGATGTACTTTGGATATAGATGAATCCACCATTGGATGTTGCTCTTTGATACTAACTTTATCATTATTGGCTCCCTCATCCTGCTACTTTGAAGTCACAACTTTCTTTTTCTAAAGATATTGGAGACGAACAGACATTATTAGAACCCATAAATTTAGGTAGAATTTTGAACATGACTTCCACTTGGTGGCAAATGGACTTGGGAGATAGATGAATTCACCACAGTATTATGTTCCTTGATATTAAATTGATCAATACTAGCCTTTTGATCCTGCTACTTTGGGAACACATTTTTTTTTCCTAAGGAAATTAGACAAGGATGGAAGATATACGAACCCAATGTGCCCAAAGAACTTATGGTACTCATGTAGTTAAATAGTTCTTAATTAATTTATCTTAGGAAAAGAAACTCATGCAAAATGATTCATAAATAATTCCTCTTGGCATGTGGCCAAATAAAAAAATCATGAATTTTAAACATATGTATTTCGTGTTTGTTTTTAATATGAAGAAATAAAATGACCATTGTTTCTAGTTGTAGAGGAACTACTTTAGGGAGTTGGGAGCATGTTCCCTTTGTTTTCTATGTTCCAGGAACCATAGGTGTTAGGATTATTAATCCTCCCTTGTCAAATTTAGTCATATGTCTAAATCAAGAGTCATGTCTCCTTCTAGTCTATTTTTAGTCACTACCACCATTGGGTCCACTTGGCCTAATTGGGGCACATTTTCTAGTTACAAAAGTGTGGGCAACACTAACTAAGGCCTACTACCACTGATTGCACTTGCATGCATCAGTTTAGGAGCCTCCTATATCAATCCCTACAATTTAGGAGCCACTGGGAGTGTCGATACCAACCTTCATCAGTTGAGTTCAGTTAGTGACTAGTCAAGATGAGTTATGAGTCAGTTACATTTAGTTCTAGTCCTCTACATTGAGTTAGCTTTAGGTTTGCATGGATGCATGCAGGACAGGCACATTCCTCACCTACCACAGTCAATTAGCCTTAGTTAACACTGAATTAGACACTTGAGTTGTGTTTTAGAACTCTGATGAACTCCGATAACGACTTAGACAAGGTCAGTTAACTATTGAGTCCTCCAATAATGATTTAGACAATGTCTTAGTTACCTACAGTCAAGTAGAGTCTATCAATTCAAATTTCCTCATGTGGATTCGAATTGCATGTGGCTATTTAGCCATTGTATTACATTGTAATTTATCAACTAATTAATTTTTTATTAATGAAAGCATTCACAGTTGCAAGCCATTTTTGCATTGTTTCATTCTTCAATAACTGAGTAAATTGTGTGATCTATCTTGTGAGTTGTGTGTTTGGAAGGTTCTTTATCAATGATGCCACATAATAAGGCTACATATCTGGAGTAGGACCTATTTCTCTTTCTTTCTATGTTTGTTTCTTTGGGAGCCCCATATCTTTATGCACCTTGGATAGCCTCTCGTACTCATGCAGCTTTCCTCTTGTGAGGATTCTTCTCTTGAGGTAGATATACTAGTTCTTGGGGTTCTTCCATTCCTCGATATTCTTATGGAGTTTCTTAGTTCATAGTTTTATTACGGATTCTGGGTAGTTCTGATTCTTCAGAGTCTTCAATAGGTCTTTTTCTGGAATTGATCATAAGCTGAGTCTTTGTCAAATGTTACATCTTTGATGATGTCAATATTCTTGAATCCTAGGAAGTATATTCTATAAGCCTTTGAGTTCTCAGAGTATCCAACAAATATATCCTTCTTTCTTGAAGGATCTAACTTTTTCCTCTTTCCTTTTGGAATGTGTATGTACACTAGACAGCGAAATATCTTGATATGACTAAATTCTTGTCTCTTGCTAGAAAATACTTTTTTAGGTGTCTTCTTCTCGAGTACTCTATGTGAATTATGGTTTTGTACCTACATAGCTGTCCTGGCAGCTTCTTCCCATAGATGCATAGGAAGTTTTTGATCATGAAGCATTGCCCTTGCTACTTCCATTATTTTTATGTTCTTTCTTTCTGCAACCCCATTCTGTTGTGGATTATATGGAGGGGTCAACTCCCTCTTAATCCCTGAATATTTGCATAATTGTTTGAATTCATTTGATGTGAATTCTCTGCCATTATATGATTGAAATATCTTGATCTTCTTCTCTATGTGGTTCTCGATCAAGGATTTGAATTATTTGAATTTGTTGAACACTTCATCCTTTTTCTTCATGAATTATATCCATGTCATCCTAGAAAAATCATCAATGAAATAAACATAATATACATACCCTCTTAGAGAACTGGATGACGTTTGACTACATACATCGGAGTGGATGATTTCCAAGATTCCTTTTTCCTTTCTCTTGCAACTTGGAAATGTCTTCTTTATGTTCTTTCCTTTCGCACATCCTTTGCATAAATCTTCATGTTTTTTCTACATTTTTGGAATACCTTCAACAGCTTTGCTTGCAAGTGGTATTGGCCTATAGTGCACATGTGCAAGCCTTCTATGCCACAGTTCATTTGGTCCTAATGAGTCATGAACCAAATCTTGTTTTGGTTGGCCCTTCAATTTGTATAATCCTCCCACTTGCTCTCCCATTACTAATGCATCATCAATAGTATTTCCTTTTGGCCACATGAGGACTTGTCCATCTATAAATGGAACCCTCATTCTTTTTGCATCCAATTCAGAGATGGAAAGAAGGTTCTTCTCTAGTCCTGGTACAAATAGGACATCCTTCATCTTTATATACTTTTGAGAGTCTAGTTTGTAGGAGGATTCACCACTACCTTTATTGGATACCAGTATTCATCCCCAAGTTTCACCTTATGGGGTGATTCATGTTCTGATAGTCTCACAAAGGATTCCTTCAATCTCCTCATGTGTTTGGAAGCACCACTGTCTATAAGCCAATCATTGCTTCCATGTGAGACAGTTCCTGTGAGGGAAAAGATCAGAACATATTCTTAATCACTTGAAGAATCATCACTTTCTTGCTTGATTCTCTTCTAGGGAGGTTCATCATTATCTACAATGTTAGCATGATGTATTTTCTTGTTTCCCTTCTCTTGTGAGAGCCATTTTTGTTCCTAGGACAATCTCTAGCATAGTGTACTCTTTCATCACATGTAAAGCATATGAATTTAGGTATATTCTTGTTAGATATTCTAGGATGAGAGTTCTTACCTTGGTGTTGGTATGTTTTTCTCTTCTTGGATTGTACTATTAGATATTGATATTCATTTCCCATATTTTCTTCTCGAACTACTATTCGATCTTCTTCTTGTGATCATTCTTCCAAAAGTCTGCTAAACTTGATTAGTTTCTTTCTAGAAAAGATCCCTTGAATGAAGGAGTCCCATGCTCTTGGGAGACCATTCAAGGTGGTCATCACAATATTTGCATTCTCTACATCTCCATCTATTGCTTCAAGTTGTTCCTTGATCTAAGAGACCCTTGTAAAGTAAGAATATATAGTATCTGCATTCTGGATCTTTACATTCTTCAATTGATTTCTCAGAGTCATCTTCTGATTTATGTTCTTCCCTTCAAACAACTTAGTCAAGGAATCAAACATCTCTTTGGGGGTCTTTAGGGAGGACACCTGAGGTATAATGTGATCCTTGATTGAATCAGCAATAATCCTCTTAGCCATGACCAATTTATTTTTGTGTAAGGATTTAGTCTCATCTCCCTCTGGAACTAGAACCTCTTCATGTAGGAGTCCAATTCATTTTCTTCGAGGACCGAGGAGATCCTATACTTCAATGCTCGAAATTTTTCAGCTCCCTCAATATTTTCATCAAGCTTGGTATGATGAGACATCTTACAAAATATTTAGATCTTAACAGTTTAAGATGTCTGAACTGAATCTGGAGTTGGATTTTTGCAGAGCTGGTTTTCAAGTTCAAGAGCAGATTAGGGTGTGACTTTCTAGGAGTTCTACCCAACCAAAAAAATTTGATTTTGATCTCTAAAATTTTATTTTGTGGAGGAGATCAATCCTAGACTGGGATCATTCAAAAATTCCACTTCTGTGGAAAGCCCTAATTTCCCACTGCAGTGTCGGGTCAAAAACTGAAAATCCTCAGAATCAGATTCTGCTTTGATAGAAAGATGCACCCTAGAGAGGAGATTCATCCTAGCCTCCTTTTGTTGATTATCTATGGAGAGAGATCCAAAAAATAGGAATCCCTAGCTTCAGCAGCTGCACAGTGTCTTCTTCTAAGGTTATCTCTGATACCATGTTGTATTTTTATCATTTAATCTATATGATCTTAGGATCTTATCTCGGAGAAGAAAAAGCATAGCAATCAATCACAATAGAAAATGGACACAAATATTTTCCTCGGGATAGAATAAGCACCAAAAATAAAACCCGAAGAGACAAAGATGATCTCTCGATAGCAGTTCTCTCTCTCTCTCTCTTGTCCCAGCTTCTTATCTCTCAGCAGCTACACAGTGTCTTCTTCTAAGGTTAGCTCTGATACCATGTTATATTTTTATCATTTAAGCTATATGATCTTACTATATTATCTGAGAGAAGAAAAATCACAACAATCAATCACAATAGACAATGGACACAAATATTTTCCTCGGGATAGAATAAGCACCAAANTCCCGATAGCAGTTCTCTCTCTCTCTCTCTCTCTCTCTCTCTCTCTCTCTCTCTCTCTCTCTCTCTCTCTCTCTCTCGTCCCAGCTTCTTATATTCCACTTCAAAAACACAGCTCATTTCTTTTGTTGCATCTCATTTATATTATTGCTAGCTCGTTTCAAGCACAACTACCATTTACACAGGATAGCAGACTTGGGAAATGATGCATAAGACAGTTAGATAACTAACATTTCACAATAATGTGTAGGGCAATTAAACACATAGAGATAGGAAAGAATTAACATGAAATGATGCGTAAGACAGTTACATGAATAGATTTTCACAACAATGTGTAGGGCAATTCAACGTATAGAGATAATAAAGAATTAGCATGAATACATTACACATGAAATAATTAGATTGACAACTTCCAATCTATTTTCCTGAATTTTATTCTTACTACAAATATTCCAAATTCTTGCATGATAAGTCTCATCCTATAAAAACCTATCCAACGCATCTTTTCTTGGAATCCTTCTCTAGTTTCACCAGTTGCTATGCCTCTGGAGAATTCTACACCAACAAACTGCAGACCTAGAGTGGATTACTAGTAACCACATGTAAAATACATTAGCATGCAAAACCCTAAGGAATAGTTTGTACTTCCATAAATCTACCACTAGGACCTAGCAAATCCTGAAAGAATGGGCTATCATTGATAGTACTCAGCTACCTAATTAGACAAGCCACAAAAATTGAAACTCTGTAAAGCAAAACAAAAAGGCCAGCTAAAATTACTTGACTGTTGCAATCTGTTACCAGCCAACATTTCCCATCACAGACAAAAGGACGTGATTTTCCTGATTTGCAATTATTTTACACTGTTGTATGGATCCCTTAATTGGTTGGTTTCTTATCGTTCCAAAAATTATGAATTACATTTTATTTTCTAGTTAGAACAAAGATACTAGCTAGAAATCCCAAGTCTCCAATACTTGCTGGAAGTATGGTTTCTCCATAGACCTTGTTCATCTATGCAAAAGAAGCATCTTGTGAGAAAATTGAGAACCTAATATATATAGAGATGCTTACAAATATAATTCAGTTGTTTTATGGCATAACAGTGGTGTAACAATATAACCTTTCAACTCAAAATATTTCTCTTAAAGAATACAAATTGTAAGTCGGAAAAGGAGAAGGGATATTGCAAGATACACTAATTATGAAATAATTCACAATTAGCTACTAAAGCTAAAGGTTACTGAGATTCTTATGATCAAATTTCACAAGCAAACAAATTACAAATGAAAGTCACTACAAGTTACAACAATAAATTAAAGAGGTTCTGCATTTGTCTTAGAAAATTTGTAATGAAATTTATTTTTTATTCTCTCTAATTGTGTAAAATAAAAGCAAAAATAACTCCAAGGATGGGTGAAAGGAGAAATCCTATTGCAAAATGGCAATGTTGTAATCTGAAAAACATCAACGAATTTTTTCCCTCTCGGGAATAATGAATATAATAAATATGCATAGTCGTGAAGTTTTTAGAAACAAATTGCCAGTTCAAAAATAGAAAAAATCAATAAAATTATGGGAAGAATCATACCAAGCATATGTGGGGGTAATGCAATCAATATTTCCTACAATGTCGTTGTTGACAAAATTAGACATGAATTCTGAGTAAAATTGTAAATCCATAAAAAAAAATCAAGAGAAAAGGTCTAGGAAATCAGTAAAAAGCAAATGGGACAAAAAAAAATGCCAATTCACAGACACAAATTTAGACAGAGAAAGGTCTCGGAAAAGACAAGAATAGAGATGAAAAAAGATAAAAAAATTATAGAGGAAGGAAGTCACAAGAAAAAAGAAACAAGATAAGATAATAAAAACTTATTAATATCCAACAAGTGACCACTAAAGTAGGTCAAAGGGACTACTGGCTACAATGATATCAATACAAAGTGGGAGCACTAAAGTGGCTCTTATAAAAAATAATATGCAGAAAGAAAAAATGAACTAAACCATGCATAAATAAGCTCTAAGCTTCAGGACATTAGGCCACCCAGGGATAATACTTTTAGGGCATACTTGATATCATCAGAACTCCCAGTTGCAATGGACTAATGATTTCAAAGAAAGATAGAAAAACACTACTGAAAAATAGGCACACCTTGTTAATTGACCTACCCCCTATTTAAGATGACTTGCTCATATAAAATGATACCCATCTTTCTAATGTGTTAATTTTGACATACAACATAACAATAACTTCCTGAGATGGCTAAATAAAATGATAATGATTTTAAGTTGCCTAGAAGTCATCAATATCACTAGCTTCTACATATTTTTTTGAAGCCTAAATTTTCTCGTGCTTAAATCTTATTAATAAAAAATATGCCAAGATAAGATTGTGTACAGCATGTTGTGGCTATCTTTGCCATATTTGCACACCTCAAGAAATACTTTCCATTTTCATTAAAGTGAACCACTTATCAAAAAATCTTATGTAATTCATGGTCTAGTAATGCCCTGTAATCACAAACTGTCTTATGAGTTCCCAAAGTAATTTTAAAGGTACCTCTTAAAGTTTTGCACATGGAGAACATCAACTAATCTATCATAAGTAAAAATGGAAAAGAGGCAATAGTGAGTCTGATATTGACCCAACTGTAGAGTTTGATTAATAAATCGTTCAACACAGCAAGCACCCGACAACTTAATCAGAAATTTTATAGAACTTGAAAACTATTGCTACTGATCTTATTAGGTATTACAACAAAAAAGAAAATAGCTAGTGCAATTATTCAATTAAATATTGGTGTCCTTTTCAGGGAGTCCATAGAAACACTAACCCTCGTAAAAGAGTAGGATATCTTCTGACATATTATCAGCTTCAAATACAGCTGATGACTATTCAACCTGCACAATTCACGATTGTCTTTCATATCTTAGTAAATCGTATAGAAGAAAATGAACATAAATCATGATCATTGTTTAAAATATTCAAATTCAAAGCAATTGCTTCAAACTTCATTAATATAATATGTCAATAATGTAAGAATCTAGACAAAATAAAAAAGATCCATCATCACATTCACACTGACTCACAGTTTGCGATACTAAAAAAAAAAAAAATTAAGAGATTAAGATAAAAATAAAAATAAACTACTTTTAGAACGTCATATGGGAGGGGGTTCAAAAATCACCTCATACCTGTCACAAACAGAAGACAACCCCTATTCATCATCAACAAGTTTTCCCATTTGTCCAGTATCATCTTCATCTTCTAAACCTCTGAGTTCAACCCAATGGTGTATATACTACCATTGATGCTATACAACTAGGTGAGATGTTAAAAAAATCAAAGATATTAAAAATCCAATGATGTATATATACTGCCATTGATACTATACAACTCGGTGTTTATTTCTTTCTGTGATCGTGTATATACTATGTACATATAATGGCATATATATATGGGCATATTATTACATTAATGCTATGTAGCTCAATTCTTTCCATGGATTGTTCAGTCATAGCTTCCACATAGAAAACCAATACCAATATATGTCAAAGCAAAAGCACCCAATAAAGACTTTAGGAAACAGCTAGGAATTAACATTTAAACTACATAATATCTCACCTAATCAATTATAGGCTGTCTAATAACTTTTGAGCGTCCAAACGCCATTTTGCAGCACCTTTTGATTCCCACTACAACACTTTCCAGTTTCCCATAGCTTCCATCCACATCAACATCATAGCTATTGTGGTGGCTTCAATAGGGATCAAGAATGAAGAAATACCTTGAGAGGTTATCAAGGTAAACCAAAATCAAAAGGCTATGGCTAAAAGTTTCCTTGCTTTGTTGCCTATGTTGCCTATCAGAGGAGCAGAAATTTGAACCCAGATCTATCAAGCACCGAGAGGAATCCAATTTCTTTAGGTGTACATTTTTTTTACCATTTGGATCCCTCTTGGTACTTGATAGATCTGGATCTAAAATGGATCTATTCTAGTTATTTATTTATTTATTTATTTCAGTCGATATGTAATTTATATTTTTCATTTTTTTATTTTTTAATATTTTTTATTTATGTCAGTTGGCTAGCGTAACATGATAGGATCTCCCCCATACTGGGTTGGAGAGCACCTGCTTATCTCATTGCAAAGAGATATGCAACATAAAACAATAGAAAAAAGGAGAAGGTAGAATTCATAAAGACTCTTCAACATGAGGAACATTAGGACGGGGAAAAGCATCACCAACAAGAAATTAACTCATTTCACCATGTAAGAGCACCATGATAAAGAAGTTAGAATACAAAAAAAGGAATAGGTAGAATAAATGAAAATAACATCACATTGCAGGTTAGATAAACCTGCAGACCAATAACTTTAATACACCTCCAAACTCCATAAGATATAATGGAACAAGGTAATCATGATCTGAAATTTAATAAAATCTGAAGGTTCTTTATTAAGATTCAGCTAAGAATGCATGCATGTGCACAACTTTTAACTGTATTATTTCCGTAAATAAGGAGCATTTTTCTTTTTTTTAAACTCATCAATAAAGCATGGAAAATAGAGACCATCAGACAAACAGAAACCATAAGGTAGTCTTTTCCTCTAACGAGATAGGACAATTAATCAGTGTCCTCTATTTGGTTCCGATCTACATGAGTTCTATTATGCCAACAGGTAGAATATTATCCATATGACTGATGTAAATCCAAAATTAATTCTATTTTCTCTGAGGCTATGCTTCGAACTATAAAACACAAAATTCATTCTAATAACCAACCGTAGACCTCCATGGCCATAACAACCAAACGCTTTTCCACACCGTAACAAACCATTATCAATGCCACCATAACCTAACCATAAAATTGGAATCTACCCTAATAAAAAAAATCTAACATTTCAGTAAAACATTATAGACAAGTAGTTTGAAAGACCTTACTACCAGAAAAGTACCAGACCAATACCTCGTCATAATCTACAGCAAGTACATCGGACTCGAAAAATTGAGCAAGCAAGACGTCCTCGCTATCATTGCCATCTTTGTAACATAAAAGAGTGCCCGTCTCCTGCTCTCTATATGAACTCAAAATCTCTTCAAAACCCACCATATTGAAAACCCTTACCCTCCATCTAAACTCAAAATCTCTTCAAAACCCACCATCTTGAAAACCCTTGCTTACCAAACCCTAAATCAAATCAGACCAAATTCTACCCACTCTCTATGAATCGAACCAATGTCATCCCAAATTCTCAAATTCAGTGACAATTTGGAAGCCCTTACTTTTGCTTGGGGGAAGAAGAATAGGGGGAAAATTCGTTTCATAACTACTCATGAAGCAGGTTACTTTGTGAAAAACAAAGATCCCATGGGGATTATATCTTTGTATGATTTATTTCCACACATTGGCTCTGGTGTTGTTGTGGAGAAGGTTCTCTTAATGGCAATGTAGTTTTGACACCTCCAATATTAGTCATTAGGTTAGTCATTTGGTTCGACGATTTCAGTGCCGATATGATGTAACTTGTGATGTTGATAGCATGCACGCCTGTGGAATTTGATGGCAGAAGCGAACTATATGTTGGCAGACCCTTGGGTGGTGAGGCGGTCATCTTGTTTCTAAACTATGAGGTGGACGTTAACCTGACAGTCATGTGATTTTGGTGTGGTCATGACGGTCGCCATAAAAATACGTGAGAGCAGTGAAATGAAACATCGAAAAGAACTTTGATATATTTCAAAAAAATGAGAAAAATTGAGAGAAAGTTGTGTACATAATATAAATTTATGTAATGAAAGCAGGTTTAGGAAAATAAGTTACATGAAACTTCTAAATCTCCACATAAGTGAAAATAAGTTTCCTCCAAAAAAAATTTTACATAAAGTTTTTAAATTCAAAAACATTCAGTAAATAAGTCTATGTTTTAGCCTCCATCCTTTGAATGCTAAAACAACTAACAAATTTAGGTTATTTAATGTGTCATTTAGTTATAAAGTACTCTAACGACAAAGTTGTTTTTGATATTTTTTAATAAATAATCCAAAACAATATTTATAACATTTATTTAGTGAAAAGATAAAATTTAATATTGATATATTTTTTATTTTTTATAACATCATATNTATATATATATATATATATATATATATTTTATAACATCATATTTATTATATTAGCTCATTTTCAAATAATGGTTTTTTATAGAACAAAAATAATATTTACATATTATAATCTTGATTGTTATTTAAATTATCACAAATTCTTTGAATATATCATAAATTATTAAAAAATCCAAAACAATATTTATAACATTTATTTAGTGAAGAGATAAAATTTAATATTGATATATTTTAAATTTGTTATAACATCATATTTATTACATGGGTGGATGGACAATGAACAGTCACATTAGGCCATTTTAGAAGAATGGTTTTTTTAGTGCACTTTAACACAAAAATAATATTTAGATATTTATAATCTTGATTGTTATTTAAATTATCAAAATTACTTTGAATATATCAAAAAGTATAAATAAATTATTTTTTATTTATAACATATTTATATGTAAATAATCTATTTTCATTACAAGATTAAGAATATAGATATTGACATTGCAAAAGTAACAAGAATGACAAAATACAAACCTCATTTCGAAGTATTTCTGAGAACAAGAATGACAAAATGCAAACCTCATTTCGAAGTATTTCTAATAACAAGACAAAATGCAAACCTCATTTCTAAGTATTTCTGAGGCATTTTTCATTCCTGTTCACATGGAGCACTACCAATGTGTTCAATGTAGTGAAAAGACTCGAAACAACATGATGATGCATGCAAATTTCTTGAATTTACAAAAGGTGAATTCATCCTTTTCTCACAGCTAGTTAATGTAGCAGTCACTACTTTCTATATTCACAAGTAATGATGTGTTCATAGAGTGTTAAATGCATATTTTTGTGTTTATTATGTATGCATATTCTTCTTGTAATTTCACAAGTCGAATGGAAGCAAACATAATGTATAATAATTTCCACAAATATTAACTTAAATTCCACTCTTAAAAATAAAAATAATTTCCAAAATCAATTGAAAAGCAAGAGCATATAAGGGATGGGTTAATTCTAACTCTGCAATATATAAATAACCACCAGTACCATCCATCCATTTCAATCCTACTTTACATGACATATAAATTGTTCGATCCATGTGGCTGCAATATCAATGTGTTGGGCACATACATTTTAGCCCAATGCGATTTGAAGTAACACTGCAACATAGAATATATGAAACTAGAGAATACGATAGCATATTTAGGAATGGCTGATGAAGAAATATTAAATGGAAATATTTACATAACTATCAACATTTAGAAATAAATATAGTTTAAAATAGAATTCTTAATTTAACATGGATATACATTGTTATGGAAAATTTGAAAAGACTATGTTCATAGTATAGTTTAAAAGCTGAACTTCTCTTCCCCTAAATTTCCCTCTCTATGTGAGGTCAGGGTCACTGCTGCCAGAATCTGTTTGCATTGCATTGGTCAAATGCATAGTTAGTATGCGACAAACATACCAGCATTAAAGAAAGACATGACATAAGAGTTATTTAACACTGAGATGGATGATATAGGTGGCATCAAGCACATAGGAAAATTCAATTAATTAATTTTATTCCATGGAAACATTGAGATAGCATGTCATGTTACGCAGGTGACCAGAGAGGTGATTTTATGGAGCAGTATAAGCACCAACCAAAACAACCCCGACCCTACAAAATTCGGCAGAGACAACGATAGCAATGTAGACAAGGATGTTGGTGGACATGATATACATAGAGGAGAAAGACAATCTTTGCCATTATAGACAAGGAAGCTCCATAATTGCATGCCTCACGCAATTTGATGGAATTGGCTTCGTGCACTGGCAATCGAACCACGCCAGATCTACCAAATATATTAGTCGATTGTTGGATGGGCATGGCTAAAACTTATGTCGTCTTCACGGGTATGGTCTAGGCATTTTCATGTCTATTGTTATCGACCTCTCTATAGGAAAGGTATGATAGAAAATGGGATGTTATGATGCAAAAATTGTGGGTAATTTCCACTAGGATTGTAGTCGCCGTGTAAATCCTCCTCCGGCTGGCATGATTGAGAGACGAACGAATTTAATTACACCGACAGGGGGAAGCTCCTCATTTGCTATCAAAAGATGAAGAAAGTTTGAGTAGAGTCATCCCTTAAATAACACATTCAATGTGTGGAAATTGAACACAAGTGATAGAACAATTGCACTCACAAAATTGCTAATCAAACATGCAAAATTACAAACAAAGGAGACCGAAATTGGAGCATAACACTAATCTGTATTGAATAAGTGTACAATATCCAACCTTATGAAGTCATAGGCTGCTGCAATATATAATTACATGAGAGATTCGAATTCATAAGGATGCCATTCGAAATAGTCAAAAAGTAGGCTTACTAAATCTAGTCAAATCCCCCATCGGTGCATAAAGCAGTTTCCAAATCCACTTAGATGCTCACGAATTGGAAAATTCAAGTAGGAAAGATAATAAGGGATGGAAAGACAACTCATACATGATTTTATTAGGTTAAAAGGATGGAGGATGATGAGGGCAAAAAACAAGTCAACTACACCTAGTCTTACTTTCCCTTTTTCCTTATTTCTCAATAAAACATGCAACTTAGCAGAAAAAGAAGATATGTGCTTTGGAGGATTTGGAATAAAGTAGACATGCTAAATATGGTTTCCAGGAGGTTTCCCAAGTGCTCCATGACTCATTTTTAGCAAGTTTGACTTCTATGGCATGTGGAAGACAACTTGCATAAAGTGGAATATAGGAAACTAGGTAAATAAGACAAAAATGGATTAATTAATGTCTAAGGTAGGTAACTATGGGTTGATTATTCTAACATCCCCAATTAAGCCTAACTTTATGATTAAATATCAGAAAACTATAGGGCCTAACAACAAGGCTTAGTCACCCTTTACATACTGCATGTCCATTTAACCAAGGAAAGAGGCAAAAACCCAATGAGAAAATCCTCCCTTAAACATGGACACTAAAACAAAATTTGAAAATATCGTCATCAATCATGCTTCATAGCATGATCAGAAATCCCCAGTAGTGTTTTGAGATTGATGAATGTCTTCTCACAAAAAAATTTGGTGAAGATGTCTGCTACTTGTTCTAAAGATGGACATAAGAGTAGGAGAATGGTGCCATCATGCACAAGTTGTCTAATGTAGTGCATATGGATCTCAATATATTTGGTTCTCTGTCTCTAAATTTGATCATTGCAGATTTGAATGGTACTCTGATTATCCCAATGGATAATATTTGAACTCTGATTTGAAGCCACACTCACCAAGTATCCCCTGCAGCCATAAACATTGAGTTGTTGCATTTACAACTCCTTTGTACTCTGCTTCTATAGATGAGAGTGTTATGGCACCCTTTTTCTTTCTTGACCAGTTGATTGGTCCTTATACAAGCATGAGCACATATTGTGATGTTGACTTTCGATCTGTATTGTCACCTGCCCAATCACTATCAGTAAACCCAATCAAATCAAGATCATATTTAGCTTTGTAGAAGATCTCATGACTTATTGTTCCCTGAACAAAGTTAAGGATCCTTTTGGATGCTCTCCAATGGATCTCATGAGTATGATCCGTGTATCTTGAAGCCACACTTACTACATAAGAAATATCAGGTCAAGTGTGTGTAAGTTAAAGCAAACACCCAATCAACTGTGTATACAGTGTATTATTTACCATAAGAGAAGAACTTGCTTCTTCAAGCTTAACTCCTGAAAGGAAGGGAGTCTTTCTTGGCTTGCAATGTTTCATGTTGAACTTGTTCAGAAAATATAAAGTATACTTGGACTGATGTACTTTTATTCCATGTTGGGATTGAGCAGTTTCGAGACCCAAGAATTGGCTCAGCAACCCCAAATCAGTCATAGAAAATGCATGGTTCATTGCATCTTTCAAGGAGGCAATCTCTTTCTTTGAACTTCCAGTAATCAAAATTTCATCCACATACAAGACAATAATCATCAAAGAACCATGAATCATCTTCAAATAAACATTAGTATAAGTCTTTCATCGAAAAAAACTCAATGACATCAGAAAGCCATCAATCTTGCCATAACAAGCCCCGGGGATTGTTTGAGCCCATACAATGATTTCTTTAACCTACACAGAAAATATGGATTAGAGACAAACCCTTGAGGTTTCTGCATGTAAATATCTTCAGTAAGATATCCATTTAGGAAATCACACTTCACATCCATGTGATGTACCTCCCATTGCTTCGAAGATGGAATGGCTAAGGCTAGCCTTATGGAGTCCATCTTTGCCACTGGTCCAAAGGTTTCATTGTAGTCAATACCATGTACCTATGAGTATCCCTTGGATACCAATCTTGCCTTATATTTCAAAGGTGAACCATCAGCAGTAAACTTACTCTTGAAAACCCACTTACATTGAACTAGCTTCCTCCCTAGGGGAAGATCAACCAGTTCCCAAGTGTCGTTCTTCTTGAGTGGGATGAAATCTTATTTCATGGTTGTTTGCCATGTTGGATCATGTGCTGCATATTCATATGTCTATGTGTCTTATTCAACCCTCAAATAGTACTTCTCTACAAAAATATGGTTTTTCATACACAGGGCACTCTCAAACTGAGATCTAGTCCTCCTAGGATCACTAAGATTTCCAACTAGTTCCCCAGCTGCATGAATGGTCTTTGCTGCCCATTTTGGTCTTGTAGGGATGTCAGGATCAGTAATTAAATCATCATTATCAAACATATCAGAATAATCAAACTCATTTGTCTCTCCACTTACATTCAATGGTTCTGGTGGTGAAGAAGACTCTCCAACTTCAACTACTGCTAAAGGCTCATCTTGGAACTTAACACTCCTTTCAATGAAGGATTTGTTTGTTCTCAATTTGATCAGTTTGTACCCTTTTGAATCTTTAGAATACCCAACAAATAGGCAATCTTGGCTTTGGGGCTGCAAATCCTTTCTCTTTTCAGTTGGAATTCTAGCCCAAGCCTTTGAGCCAAAAATCTTGAAATGGGTCGCATCTAGCTTGTGCCCACTTCAAGCTTCAAAAGGATTCATACCATCAAGTTGTTTATGAGGCACCCTATTCTGGATATAGGATGCACAGTTTATAGCCTTGACCCAAAACTTTGGTGGCAAAGTCTTAGCCTCCATCATACATGTTGCCATCTCCTTCAATCTTCTATTCTTTCTCTCAGCAACACCATTTTGCTGTGGTGTGTAAGGGATTGAATGTTGCATATGAATACCTACATCTTTACAATATTGAATGAAATCAGACTTGACATACTCACCACCATTTTCA
The DNA here is from genome assembly GCA_001517045.1 of Pseudotsuga menziesii. Classification (NCBI taxonomy): domain Eukaryota; kingdom Viridiplantae; phylum Streptophyta; class Pinopsida; order Pinales; family Pinaceae; genus Pseudotsuga; species Pseudotsuga menziesii. The sequence goes on along the minus strand of LPNX010957595.1, from coordinate 68,656 downwards.
GATCTAAGGATCTCGGGTCTCCTCCCAGACTGGTTTTCAACAAAGGCCTTAAAGAATTTGAAGAGGTCAAAAACTTCAGACTTGTGCTTTAGGAAGTAAACCCTACAGTACCTGGAAAATTCATCTATGAAGGTCAATGCATATTTGGCTTGACTCATTGACATATGAGGAAATTGACCAACAACATCACTATGGATCAACTCAAGAGGTGCAGATGTTCTCTCATGACTAGCTTTCTCAAATTTGTGCTCTGGGTGTTTTCCTAGGATATAACCTTGACAGAATCCCTTGGAAAACGTAACCTTTGGTAACCCTATGACCATATTTTTTCACTCAGATCAGAAAGATACTTGTAGTTAAGCTGGCCAAATATTTCATGCCAAAGCTTGCTTTCCTCATTAGCATGAATCAGAAGAGCATAGGGGTTTGAGTAGGGTAGAAAATGTGAAAACATGTATACCTTCGAAGTGTGATCTACAATACCTTTTGCAATGACTTTACCATTCAAGATCTTTGTGATATCAACATCATCAGGGGAGAAGATGACATTCTTTGGATACCCTGTGTGAGTCATCTAATACACTGACAAGAGGTTAGAGGCAAGACCTAGAACATACAACACATTATTGAACTTACCATGGTCAAGATCAATCCTTCCTTTTCCCAAATTGTCAGTGAGAGAGTCATCTCCCAGAACTATTGGTGGACCTTTTGACATGTCAAGAGAGGAGAATGCCTCCTTGGTTGAAACCATATGTCTTGAAGCTCTAGAGTCTATGATGAAGCTAGGTGAGCTTGATGTGCCAGCAACTAAAGCATGTACTCTCTCTCTGTCCTCTAAATTTAATCCTCCTTCCCTCTTCTTTGAGTAATCAGGAAGGGAGATGTTATTATTCTCTAGGATTTGGGTCAACATGTCAATTTGATTCTTCATATAGGATCTCTCAAGATGATAGCCCTTACTGCAGTATGCACACTTGCTCATTTCTCCTTTGTTCTTCTTCTTCTAGAATTTCTTCTTGGAGCCTTGGGGCTCCTCTTGAGACTTGTTCTTGTCTCTCTTTTGCTCAAGTGGCTTCTTATCTTCCTTTTTGCATTTTGAATCCACCCTCGAATCTCCAGCAACCAAAGATTAGTCTTTGGAATTTTTGATGGTGCTCATCATTACCAGTTTATCTTGTTCTTGTGTGAGCGATTCCATGAACTCTGCAAGCTTAGGCATCTTCCAGGCTCGAGCTATCAACTTTTTGGCATGTAAGGTAAAAAAAAACACCGAATAGTCAAGTACAAGCTTCGAGAGTATGTCCAACACTAGTTTCTCTTCCTTCTTTTCAATTCCACAATATTTTAGCTACAAAACAAGGGCTTTAAACTTGGAAAAGTAGAGTAGTAGGGATTCGAAGCTACTGGCACTCAAAGAGATCAATTCATTCTCAATTTGTTGTCTTCTCATCTCATCTATCTGACCAAAAATATCTACAAGATTCTCCCACACTTAATTTGGTGATGTCAATCCATCAATATGGAAGAGGAGGTCTCTTGAAATGCTCAGACACAAAAGACCATAGGCCTCATACCTCCTGTTGTGCCATTTAATTTTCTTTGTAGCTGCATTCGGCTCTACCTCAGTTTCCATAGTCACCCTATAGAGACCTTTCACTCTCAACAGTATCTCCATCTCTGATTTCCATTCAAATAAATTAAATGGAGTCAAGATGATCTTCTGAGATTGATCCATAGCTCAAAAATTGTGCCCTTTAGTCAGCAAAATATGCTCCTAGTCAAGATGTCGAACTTGCAGTAACAATATGGAAGGAGATAAATTGATATACAAAGGCTCTTATACCATGTGTAAATTGAACCCAAGTGATAGAACAATTGCATTCACAAAATTGCTAATCAAACATGCAAAATTACAAACAAACGAAACTGAAATTGGAGAATAACACTAATCTGTATTGAATAAGTGTACAATATCCAAACTTATGAATTCATAGGCTACTGAAATATATAATTACATGATATATTTGAATGAATAAGGATTCCATTCGAAATAGTAAAAAAGTAGGCTTACTAAATCTAGTCAAATCCCCCATAGGTGCATAAAGAAGTTTCCAAATCCACATAGAGGCTCATGAATTGGAAAAGTCAAGTAGGAAAGCTAATAAGAGATGGAAAGAAAACTCATGCATGCTTTTATTAGGATAAAAGGATGGAGGATGATGAGGGAAAAAAACAAGTCAACTACGCCTAGTCGTACTTTCCCTTTTGCCTTATTTCTCAATAAAACATGCAACTTAGTAGAAAAAGTAGATATGCACTTAGAAGGATCTGGAATAAAGCAGACATGCTAAATACAGTTTCCAGGAGGTTTCCCAAGTGCTCCATGACTCAGTTTTAGTAATTTTGACTTCTAGATCATGTGAAAGACAACTTGCATAGAGTGGAATATAGGAAACTATGCAAATAAGACAAAAATGGATTAATTAATGTCTAAGGTAGCTAACTATGGGTTGATTATTCTAACACGGTGTAATTAAATAATAAAAAATATTTTTTTTTCTATTTATTTGGTTATTTTTCAAACAACTCATAATCAAACTGAGGATTATTTGCATGTCAAAGTATTCACACAACAATTAATTAATGACAGTCTCAGTGAGATAGAAAAGTTGGGTAAAGTGAGGATTGCAATATAGCACTCCCTCCATTTATGAGTAATTACTCGGCTACAAAAAATCCAATGGTCAAAGCAAAGGAACAGTGAAAGTTACAACCAAATAACTTGGTTTGCTCCAAACATCAAGAGGCCAAAGAAAAGGTTCAACTAAAGTCCCCTCGTGGTTACCAAGTTATTGAGAGAAATTGTTGTTTTAGTCTTTAGACCTTTGGGATGGACATTTATAGTTACATGTAAGTTGTCTTTTCTATGAAAACGGGCCTAAAACTTTACTACTGAAGGTCAATTGAAAATAAAGTACATCTGATATTGTGTGAAATTTGTCTTTTTTGTTAGTTGCTTAGCAGTTTCCACAGAAAGGTTATCGCAAGATAGTATTTATATAGCTTTGAGTTGGGAAAAATGTCTACAAAGTACGGAGCACTATATATTTGTACATTTATCACCGGACCTATATAAATTACCAATAAATATATATCAACCCAATATGAGAATAGATAGTGTACAGTTAGATGAATAATGACAACAAGGCGTAGTCACACAGAAACCACTAAATTAGTGGAAAAAAATCATTGGTACCATGTAACATTTTCCAATTTAAAGAATGTATTTTGCAAATAGAACTTCTTCTCCTGATGGACAAGGAGTAGTTATAGATGAAAATTCGTATAAATTGTGTGAGTGTTAGTGTAGACAATAACAACGGGTGGGTGTGCTTGTATTATGTAAGTCATAGAAATTTCCTAACCAATGTAGGTTATGTATAGATGGAAGAAAATGTTCTAATTGCATTATCTTTCTTTATGAAACCTACATGCAAAATTATATGGTGTGCATATCTATTCAGACTAGGGGGTTAACTTCTCAAACGAGATCGATGAGATTAGAAACATAGTAGTGGAGCTATGAAAATATAAAACAACCAATATAAGCTTGGCCAAAGTTAAGACATTGCAGACTGCAGGGATTGGTTTTGGACCACGTGGTAAGACCTCTAATATTCACATTTTATATTTGTAGATATTCAAAAAAAATTCATTTTCAAAGATAATGACAAGTACGGAAACCCAAGATGAGAGTGTATAGTTGGGACAACTATTGACATGTAGGGTGGAATCCATCTGTAGTGTTATAATTTAGTAAAATGTACAAATTCATTGTCAAATTTGTAATTTTTTTCATTGCCAGAGTGACAACTAAAAATGGCCAAATAAATGACCAATTATTATGTGATCATTTTTAGTCTAGATATACCATGACCAAATTTGGTCATTTTTAGTTGGTTTTTCTCCTGTGACCAAAGTTGGTCATTTATCTTGGTATTTTTTAGTTAGCTCACTTAAATTTATCAATTTTGGTCATTTATCCCTTGAAAAAAACTGTGGTGACCAAAAGGTTTGGTCTCCTGGCCACTAATCTCTCATTTTCCACTAGTCACTAACCCTAATGGTTCTGTTTTAGGGTTATCAATATTCTAAGATTGTATATGCAATTTACTAATCATGGGCTGGAGAAATCTTATTATATGTTGTACATTACTAGGGTTTGTACTTCGAGTGAAATTCTGTAATTATCTCCATGTTTATTTTATGTGCACCATACCTAGTTTTAATTATCAGTTAGCCTATTCTACAGGTGACATTACTCTGCTGACATATTTTAGTTGTCAGCAGAGGGTTGTTTTTAATTCAAGTTCAGTTTAGAAGTACATGTTAAATATATATATATATATATATATATATATATATATACATATACATCAGTCTTCAAATAGTTTTATAATTTATGTATTATTTGATTTATTATAAACTAAAGAACAGAACCTAAATATTAAACTAAATATACTAGGAACAAAATTAATATAATAAACAAGCTAACAAATTATTAAAGACATTCTAAGGTCTGCTCTACATAATGATGTAAAAATGAATTAAATATCATAATATTTCATTTTAATAAACATAATCAAGATTAACCAAATAGAGAAGGCATCGTGACCATCCACGTGGTCCATTAACAAAACTCTGTATTATTATATAAAATCCACAATCCAATTGGTATCCATTTCCATAACCCAAATATTTAATTCACAGTCCTATCATTACAGTCATCCATTAAAAATCATAAAGGGTGTTAAAGGTCCCATTTAAATATATCTACACATAACCAGCATATCATATTAACCATTGGAAAAAACTAAAACACATTTTGTCATCAAGAGGTCATGACATCGAATCTTGTAGATGTCCAGAGCCATTACAATAACATTAATATATTCATAAGCATTTCAAATCCAAACAGTAATCAATGGCATAACCATCTCTATATAGTCATTGCTATACATCTAGTATGTGCAGGCTATGCTTTCAAGATATGCCACAATCCCTTTAACCAAACAACGCATACACTAACAGCAAGGTCATAAAGACCCTAGTTACAGCCTCGGCCAAGTTTCAAACTAATCACACAGTCATGCTTTCAAACCAAATCGACATCGTGGGTTGTCATAACCCCGACTATTACAGCCTTATTTCTTCCAAGTAAACAATTTACATTATAAAATATCAACTAAAAATATATCGCAATCATTGGGAGAGGCACATGCCATTCATGGCATGGCCTAAACCCACGCTGAGCCAATACAGAACTAAGAATACAATGCTCTATTTAAAAACATAGAATCTATTCATAAGCTAAACGCATAGCACATGGTGGCAAGCCAATGGGCTATGGCACCATTGTTACAATGGTGCAACCCATTACATAATGGCTAAGCTCTAGAAGCTCCCTACTCAAAATACAAACAAAACAAATAGAGTGTTGTGCATACGGCCATAACAAAAATAATATTTTATATGCAGAGTAATTTTCTACAGGGTGTAAGGCCACAATTCGATCCCATTAGAGTCCACATAAAACGCCGAAAGTAAATAACCATATAAAATGCAAGTTTACACCGTATTAAATGCTGGATTTAAATTTGTAGGTATTTCATACCAAATTATTACAGTTTCATATTAAAAATCAATGCACCATGTATTTACACAGAGAGGCATGAATCCCCTTTGATGGGTAGTCAAGTAATCAAAATGTTAATGGCAAGCTGTGAGCTATGGCACCATTACAAGTAATGGTGCAGCCACAGCCGAAATGAATGCCAAATCTCTCAACAAGAGTCCATTTAAAAACCAGAGCAAGCTACATCATAAAACCCGAAGGCAAAGTAAACAAGTACCATCGAAACCCCAACCTAGTAAATATTTCCAACTCAAGATTGCCCAAAATGAGAGGAGACAAGTGATTCTTGCTAGCAGGATTACCATGGCTGTAAAGGAGAAATCCCAACTCGATAGTGTAGCCCTTTGGAAACCTTGGAGCGCCTTCATATCCACTTGCAACAAACCAACAATGTCATGAGGAGCATGACCATGCCATGGAGAAAACAAAAAGAAGCATTGCATTTTACACAATGCTAGGTTAATCTCACCTACGAATTGATGGGGTCATCTCCATTCTCCAAACACGCAAAGGCCACATTACACCACAATGCCAATACCATAATGCACATACAACAAATTCCAAGTCCTCTGCCAAGGGTTTTCACCAACCTCAATGGCATTAATGGCACAAGCTCTTAGCCATTAATGCCACCTTAAACCCCAACCATAAGATAATGGGTCAACGTTAAATCAACCATGTCATATGATAAACCCTCTATACTATGATTTTACCACCCTTTGAAGGTCAACGCAGGCTTGATACTAATGGCATGGTTTGTATACCATAGTCCCAACCTTATGGTATGTGCAACCCTTAATACTATAATATAGTATTACAATGTTTTCCCTTAACACTATCATATAACATTATAATGTTTTCCCTTAGCATCAATACCATATAGTGTTACCATATTCCCTTTAGAATAGTTCATATAGGTAGCATATGCATTTAGGTTGTAGTCTAGGTTTGTAGCATTTAGGCATAATGACAAACGTAGTATGCCATGATTCCCTCACTAGGAAGAACAAGCATAAGTCTACAAGCTCGTCATCAAGGTAAACCTGCAAAAATAGAAATTGAAGATGAGTAAGTAACTAAACAAGAGATAGACAATAATAATGATAAGGACAGTAATACAATTTCTAAGCATTGAGTAAATTAACGAATAAAGTTAATTAGCAAACATAGGGTGTACCTGAGTCGTAAAACGGAACAGTAACAAAAGTACAAGGAGGAACAGGAGGTTCAACTAAGAAGTGAATTATGTCAAGTAACCAATAATCCTGATGTTGGAAGAGTAACCTGTGAATCAATGAATAATGTGCCTTAGTTCGAATGAACTAAGTAAGCCTGCATAACGAAGAATAATCTTACCTCTTATATCATCATGGGAGAACGAGTCCCGCCACTCCATCACTTTGTTCCCATTAATAAAAATAAGTTATTTTCACTAAATAAACAAAGTATACATGTGTAGGAGAAAACAATGATCTATATAACTCATTCATTCACCGACAGTAATAACTAAGATATATCTACAGTTTAAATAACAGAATTAAGACATACGAAGTAAACGAACTAATAATTCACAGAATGGATAAGAGATTAACAAGACAGTGGGAAGAATCCAAAGAGGTTGCAAGTTTAAGGAGCATCTATGTTTCCACACGAGTACTAATGATCCCTTTTGGGTAGTTTTCACTAGTCTATAAATTTTTTTTTCAATTTTTGGGGACATTACATTTGGGATCATGCTATATGATTCCCAAAGTAAAAATGTTAACAATGATATATATATATATAGATATATATATATATATATGTTATGAATAAAAGGGTAAGCATATGTATTAATAGTAGTAACTATAAATAATAATTGAAGGGTCTATGTATTATTATTTACTAAAACATTGAATTAAATATCTTAGCATCTAAAAAGAGTCAAACTAGGAACTAGTTAAAGATTTCCTAAGTTAAGATAAATAAATATTGATTTCACATAAATGAAGTAAAAGATTATTTCAAGAAAACAAATGATTCTTGAGCTAACTAAAATTTAACTGTCCATTTTCCAAAAGATTGTCTATAAAGACCCAAGGCAAATAAATTCTTGAGGATCTCATTCTATTTTATCTCATTATTATTCTCCTATGAGTTTTGGAGAGCATTTTCCCAAAAGGAAAGTAATCTGGTACAGAACCTGATATTCCAGATAGGTGAAGCCTTACCTTTAGGAGCTCTAGACTACTTGCATGTTGGAACCAGCCTAGGGGGATTCCAATTGAAACCAATAATGATTATGGATCATGGTTGGGTGGAACATGGTAGTTCCCAAGTTATTCGGTTGACAGATCTAAGGTCAGAATTATCCTTGTTCTTATTAATTTTGTGTGCTTAGATTTGCAGAGTTCTAGCCATCAGATAGACTACACATTGCATGTATGAGGGTTTCTACCTTCTCTTTAGTTCTTATATCTTTTATTAAAGTAGGGTTATAATCTAGAATGAAAATATATATATTGTATGTTTTCTTTAGCTGTTTTTTCCTTTTTTTTTAGAGCCTTAAAGCCGGGATTTATTTGCATCTAAACACTAGAAGTAGATGTTATGCTACAGGAGTGTTTATTTACTTAAACATTATTACCTAGCTAGTAAAAATATATTTTATATTCTATAGGATTTTTTTAGTTGTCTTATATGCATTTCTCGAAATTAAAAACCCTAGTTATTCAAATAAACTACCTATTGAAACTCCGCTCAAGACTTTAAAATACAAACCAGAGAATTCATTAAAAACAAACCATTTACAAAGTTATAAACCTACAGACCAGAGATCAAATATTTGAGCTCTAGGACTTAAAAATATGATCAAAACATTTTAATATAATTAATAAACTATCAACTAAAAGAAATAAATTAAACCATAGATAAAATCTCTCACGCCATTAAAATCCAACTCTAAATGTACAGTTTTCATATTGCCAGCACGTATGCTTCAATTTTCCATGTGAAAATAAAAAATAAAGAACATATCGTAAACGCTATTCAAAGCCTTCAAAAAAAACATTAAAACCATGCTAAGAAAAATGAATGTTGACAAGTTTTATTAAACGCATTGAATACTATATAGGATTCGCTACAGGATAAATATCACATATTACATTACAAACTTTCTTAAAGAAAACCCAGCCATCAAAACCTCCGAAGGCTCGGCGGTAGGCCAAATTACATACAATCTTATCAAACAACTAAACACAAAACCAAACTCACCATTGATATAAACAAAATTATTAAAGATAGATTCATTTTGTTTATCATCTAATAATTAAACTAAATGCATGCAGGATCGAATCATGTGGAATGCCCAACCCAAACCACAAACATATTTCCTGAAAATAGCCCAGGATCGAATCTTGTAGGAACCACGGCTAAAAAAAAACATAAACACTAAAATAGACCACAATTTGAATCATTAAACAACCCATGATCAAATCCTGTAGGCACCAAAGCTAAACAAAAAGAATAAATACCACAACATGTATAGTAAGGGTTCGCCTCTTAGGCTTCCTAAAAGAACTACATTTAAATCGATAGCTTAAATGAAACAGAGCTATTCTCTTATAACCAATCATATAGTCACATTATTAATAAACATAAAAACCATATTTATAGGATGTGTATTCACCTAAGGGCCGATCCAAGCTTTGAATCTCACGGCCGTAAGGTGAAACACCAACCATGATAATTATTAACTCCTGCACCAATGAATTCACCATGACAAAAATACAATGCATAAAATTTACAAAATACACAGTCATTCTATCCACAGTGCCATTGCAAGCAATGGCACTGTAAAGAAAATATACGCACCATCATTTTAAAACACAAAATTTTCCATTGATTATAAATAGAATCCATTACAAAGAAACGTTTCAACACAACGATTTTATACACATAGTCGAACAATCTCTAGACAGTCAATTCATTTCCCTAAAACTTTTACATACAACAAATACCATGAAAAATACTAACATAGTCATATCCATTGGATGCCAAAACCAACTATCAAACCCAACCAATCGAAACTACACAATGATACTTCTTCCAACCCAGAGTTCAAATATCTGTCAAAAACAAACACACAAAGGTAAGGGCCCTTGCATTTTTTGGGGCTTACCCACAAATAGGTTGTGCAAGCCACCTAAGGAGTCACCAACGAAGCCTCCCTAGAGCCACACTTTGTACCTGCACAAACCCACACAAACACCATGACAAGTATGCAAGATACCTAACTAAATCAAATGAAAAATAGAATATTGTGCAGACCTCTTGATATAGGCTTACCTTGAGAGAGAGGGAAGGCTTTTGCATTGCACAGCATAGCTCTTGAGAGCATGAGATCACCCAGACAAACTAGAAAGAGACAAAATAAATCATGTTCCATCCCTAACCAACGCTTGAGGCCAAATTCCCGTGCTTCCCTAGAAGCATTAAATTCACCACCTTGTCCTCCACTAGCCATGAAATCAAAACCCATAGAGCTATAGTTCTGCTCATGTAAAAAATCGTTAATGCACCACCCACTGAACGTTAAAACCATAAAACCCACTTTTTCCATGTTATTAGAAAGCTTTTGATGGCATATGTAATATGGCATAAACCCTACAATTTATACAATAAAGTTTACAAATCATATATATCAAGGTGGATAAGGTTTTAAAACCTTAAACATATCAATGTCTACCATCACGCTTATAACCATACATTTAAATCAATTTTTCATAAATGTAGGACTTAGGGCAAACTTAGTCCTAGGACTTTAGTCCTCCTTTCACCCATCTTGAATGGGATAGCACATTAGAGGAAATTTCAACTCAAAATGGACCTTTTAAATTTGATTCAAATTCCATGTCATCATGTGTTAGCCAATGAAATTTCTCTAAATTTGAAATACCGTATAGTTCTTAAACACTTTTTTAATATAAATTTGGGGATAGGTATCATAAAACAATTACTTTTTTTGTTTGTATTTTCGACATATCTCCCCGTGTTTTTACTCAAATTTCGATCATGAGAGCTCATTGGATGCAGAATTAAATTCTACATCCAATGATTACCCACTCAGCATACTTTTGACGGACCCTGTTGCCCAGTTTTGCATTCAATGATTACCCACTCGGCATACTTTTGACGGAGCCTGCTGCCCCAAAAACAAGAAATACCTGAAAAAACATGATGATGATGTCATCATCACATTTTTCAGGTATTTCTTGTTTTTGGGGTAGAAAGGTCCATCAAAAGTATGCCGAGTGGGTACTCATTGGATGTGGAATTTAATTCCACACCCAACATGCTCTTCCGATCGAAATTTGAGTAAAAACACAGGGAGATATGTTAAAAATACAAACAAAAAGGTAGTTTTTTTCTTTCCTTCCTCCAAAATTAATAAATATTATTTTATTATTTTAACTATTATTTTAGTAATTCTTTTTAGGAGGCCCATTTTGAGTTTAAATTTCCTCTAATGTACTGTAGATGTAGTGTTGTATGATTCTTTATTGTACCATGGTATTAACAAATATTTTTGCCGAAACAACCTACAAAAGAGTAGGAGCCTGCATTAGTTCGCAATGAACTAAGTAATCCCCTTAAAGAAGTAGGAACCTTTTACATTTTTGAGTGGTCCCTCAAGGGATAAGACCCAGACACTCCACCCCTTGACATACAAAGTCATGTCATTCTTTTTAATAAATAAAACCATCAACAAAAATTAAGACATATAAATAGGAAGTAAAATGTAAACTAACAAGCATCGACATATGTCTAAAACCATTAGACATGAAGAGTAAGTTTATAAACATATCTAAGTAAGATATTATAGCATGACATAAACATATCAGCATTAGATAGGAAACAAAAGCAAGTAGAGGGAAAAACAACTTACAACACTTAGACAACTAAGTTTTATTCTGCAGAAGTTAAAACAATGTCCTCAAAATGTAGCATTAAACTAACCTACAATTTTTATTTTATTTTTACGATTTTTAGGGACATTACAAGTGGTATCATAGCACAGATTCAAACACTAATAGAACTAATGGGAATTTATTCGATGCAAAAATAAATTATATTTGAAATTTTGTTAGCTAACAGGAAATTATTTTTTATTAATTTTTTTACATTGCAGGATTCAAAGAACAGTTCATATCATGAACATGGAAGAAGACAATAGCCAACAAGTAAAACTAAATACCCCCACATGGGAAGAAGAACTAGTGGTTGAATTAAATTCTGATATACTGAAAACCATACAAAGTCTGCAAGCATACTTACAACGTTTCAAAACGATAATATGAATGAAATAAAAGAGCAGCAAGCAATTAATGAATCTTTACTATGGAACATGATGGGAGGAATCCGGCATGGACAACCTACTCATTCAACCAATAAATTCAAGAAATATTGTTATCATAAATGGGCCAGCATCCAAAAGAAGAAGGAAAACAAGAACACATGCATGAACCTCCAAAAAGAGATTATCATAGTCTTTCTAGTGATAATTCTCTTTCTCCTTACAGAAAGAAATAGAGGAATGATGACAACCTCCAAGGAGAGTTCAGAAAGATAAGAGGCCCAAGATATGAAGGAGAGATAAACACGGGGGAGAAAGACAAATAATGGCTTCTAGGTATGAGAAAATACTTCTGAGTACACAATTACTCTAGTGATATGAAATCCCATCTAGCCATCTATAATTTAAATGTAAAAGCAACTAGATGGTGGAGAGACCTAAAGAATACCAAGAAAGATGAGGTAAAAGAAATACGATGGAGTAACTTTCACATAATTTTTCAGGAGAAATACATGTCTGAAAATAGGAAGGTGAATGAATTTCACCAATTAAGGATGGGTTCCATGACCATGGATGATTTCATTAACATATTTTTGGATTTGTTGCACTATGTACCTTACATAAAGGATGAGAAAGCGAAAATATGGTATTTTTAGGATGTCTTCCTCCCAATTCTCAAGAGAGAATTGAATTTGACATGCCTAAAACTCTAGACACCACCCTACACAAATATATGCTTTACTACAAGCATGGACAACTATGGCATGAAAACATCAACAGAACTCAAGACAAGTCTAGGACCTTCTCGGACAACCGCAAACCAGCTTTCAACCCACCACCTTACAAAAAATAGAGCAATAGTTTTCCAGGCAATCAGAACTTCAACAAGAAAGGTACAAATCCAAATGTACCAGCAACAAATGCTAATAGACCAGCAGAAAATGGAGGAGCCAATGTTTCCCCACTGCAAATTAAATGCTCGAAATGCCAATGGCCCCATTATGACCGAGATTGTAACAAAAATACTAATGGATTCTTGCACAACATACAAGAAGAACCAAAGGTAGAGGACATATCTATAACACCAAGGATTTATGCAACCTTGGATGGCTGACAAGAAGACCATCAAGATACTATGGTTGAAATAGAAGGTAAGGTTTCAAACACTTCTATTTAAATTTTGATTGACGCCAATGCTTGTCAAAGATATGTATCACCTAAAATTATTGACTATGTAAACTAGACAAAGTTAAGCATGAGAAACCATGGCTGGTAAGATTAACCACAGGTACGAAACAAAAGGTTTTTGAAATAGTTAGACATTGTGAAGTAAACATGAATGGTTTCCCTACTAGGGTAAATTTGAACATTTTACCTCTAGGATCGTATGATGCACTTAATTGCATGGAATGGATGGAACACCACCATGTCATCATCGATTGTCTACACAAGTCAATATTGTGCATAGATAGCCAAGGGAAATAGACAAAGATTCAAGGAATACCTAAGAAGGTTTATGTTAGGCATATATCTTCCTTACAAGTAAAGAAGTGCATTAGGAAAGGATGCAAATTGTTTGCAGTGAACATCAAGGATGTAGAAGCTGAGAGAGAGAAGCACATTGAGGAATTTCCAGTTCTCATAGACTTTATAGATGTATTTCCCAAGGAGATACCAGGATTACAACCTAAATGAGACTTATATTTTTCAATAGAATTGACACCAGGTTGAGTTTTGTCTTGAAAATCCCAATACCGTATGAGCGCACAAAAGCTGGTAAAGCTCAAGTTGCAATTGCAAGAGTTGACTCAGAAGGGTTATATCTGACCTAGTGTGTCCCATTTGGGAGAACCTACACATTTTGTAAAGAAGAAGGACTGTACAATGCGTATGTGTATTGATTACCACCAACTTAACAATATAACCATCAAGAACCATTACCCACTCCCTGGGATCGATGACTTGTTCGATCACGTAGGATATTCCAAGACCTTTTCAAAGATTGATCTACGATCATTTTACAATCAGGTACGGATCCGTGATGAAGATATTCATAAAATGACCTTTCGTACACGATACGACCACTACGAGTTTGTAGTAGTTACATTCGGGTTGACAAATTCACCCACGAATTTTATGTGTATAATGAACAATATCTTTAGTAAATACTTCAATAAATTTGTATTGGTCTTTATAGATGATATCCCAATTTACTCTAAGAGTAAAGCAAAACATGAGGATCATCTTCCCATAGTACTACATGTGTTATGGGAACACCAGCTTTATGCTAAGTTTAGTAAATGTGATTTTTTCAAATCACAGATACAGTACCTAGGTCACATCATCTCCAAGAAGGGGATAGTCGTTGACCTGGAAAATAGTAAAGCCATAGACGATTGGCCTATCCCTACCAGTGTCACTGAAATTAGCTCATTTTTAGATTATTCGGTTACTACTGAAAGTTCATCGATCACTTTTCGAGGATTGCTTGTCCCATGACTACCTTGCAAAACAAGGAAAACATGTTCTTATGGATGACTAAGTGCGAGAAAAGTGTTTAGAAGCTTAAACAACTTTTGACGACTGCACCAATACTATGAATTGCGGATCTCGATGGGGATTTCATTGTTTGCACGAATGCAAGCAAGGAAGAGCTCAAAGGAGTCCTCTTGCTAAACGATTGCACGATATGTTATGAATCACGGAAGTTAAAGGAACACGAACAAATTTATCCCACCCAATATCTTGATTTAGTAGCCATTATCCACACCTTGAATATGTGGAGGCACTAACTCATGGGGAAGAAATTTCTTCTAAAGATAGACAACATGAGTCTGGAGTATTTATTAGAACAACCAGACCTAAATTCCAGGTAGGCCAAACGGTTCACTTTCCTTAGTGAGTAGCATTTTGATTTAAAGCATATAAAGGGCAAGGAGAATAAATTTTTGATACTTTAATTCGACTATCTCATATGTCATATGAGATGAATTTAAGTCAAACAGATTTGGATTTGCACAAGAGGATAAGGATGGAAAACAGAGTTGACCGTTTCTATGTTCAAATTCTCATGAAAGTCCAAGAGGATAGGTTGTTTCGACAAAAAAAATAGTATAAGGTATATGAGACAATACTATTGTGGCCCAAAGAAATATTGTATGTTCCAGAAAGAGGGGACATCAAGTCTAGAATCCTCATGAAATTTCATCGGAAACCCTACTTGAGGCATGTGGGATATCAAAAGATGATATCTGCAGTAAAGAAACACTTTTTCTGGCATAACTTAAAGGTCGACATAGCATTGTTTATCGCAAAATTTCAAGAATCTCATATAGTCAAAGATGAGCACCAGCATCCTTTAGGATTGTTACAACCATTAGCCATTCCGGAATCGAAGTGGGAGGTCATCAGTATGGATTTTATTACGGGTCTACCAAAGAGAAAGAAGAAAAATGATTATATATTTGTAGTGGTTGAAAAGTTATCAAAATATTAACACTTCATCCAAGTAAATTCAACCTACAAGGTAGTTCGTGCTGTCGACATCTTCTTAAAGGAGATATTCAGATTGCATGGGATACCCAAGGCAATCATCTCAAATCGAGATACAAATTTTACCAGGAACTTTTGGAGATCCTTATTCTCTAGATTAGAGACATAGTGAAACTTTAGTATTGCTTACCACCTACAGACAGACGGGAATACAAAACAGGTAAACCATATTTTAGAAGACATGCTTAGGATGTATGTCATGAAAAACCCCACCAAGTTGGAGGATTATCTACATCTCGCAGAATTTGCATATAACAACGGATACCAAAAGTCCACCAAGATGAGTCCCTTCGAGGTACTCTATGGTTGGAAGTGTAGAACGCTGGTTACTTGGGAAAACCCAGTGAATCGGCTCATGTTAGGGCCATATTTACTAAAGGACTTGGAACAATTGGTCACCAAGGTCCAACAGAACCTTAAAGAAGCACAAGACCTCCAGAAGAGTTATGCAGATAAGAAAATAAAAGATAAAGGCTATCGAATAGGAAACCATGTTTACTTAAAAGTAAAAGCAAAGAGAATCTCATTGAGCTTGGGGAGGTATGGAAATTTGGAACCAATATTTTGTGGACCCTTTGAGATACTGACCAAGAGAGGGCCAATGGCATATGAATTATCTTTAACTTCTCATAAAAAGGTTCATAACGTTTTCCACACATCCCTATTATAGAAATATGTGTATGATACTAAACATGTTATTGATTGGTCCTTGTTACATGTGGAACCTGAAGGGGAGCTTGTACATGAACCCCTACATATACTAGACAAGAGAGAGTTGCAGATCAGGAAGCACAAAATAGTTCAATTGAAATTGCAATGGAATCACTTTGAATCCAATGAGGCTACTTGGGAGAATGAAGCCACCATGAGAGAGCCTTACCCTGCCTTATTTCATGATTTCATTCCTAGTCCCTAGAAAACTAGGGACGGTGTTGTTTTAAGCCGGGAGGGATGTAATATCATGAATTTTTGACCTACCACTTATGGGCATAAGCCCCATTTCATGTGATGTTGCTTTGATGTTATATTTTGTATATTGGTCATAAGACCCCACTACGCATGAGAATGATGATTTGTTTGATATATTGGGTGTAATCCAAATGCATATGTTTTATTTAGAATATATATGATTCCATGTGTAGTGCGTGGACCCTAAAGCACATAATTGATGATATGTTCTCTTGAGCGTGAGATCTAGAGCACATGACTGATGTGATGTTTGTGTTGAGTGCGATCTCTAGTGAACATGAGTGATTTGATGTTTTTGTTGAGTGTGAGTGCTGAAGCACATGCATATTTGATGCTTGTGTTGAGCACAAGCTCTAAATCACATGAGTATTTGATGTTTGTCTTGATCACAAGCTTTGAAGCACTCAAGTGATTAATGATTGTGTTAATCAGGAGCTCTAAAGCACATGAGTATTTGATGTTTCTGTTGAGCGTCAGCTCTAGAGCACATGAGTTATGAAACATTTGTGTTGAGCATGAAGCTCTGAAGCACATGAAAATATAAGAATTGGAAGTGTTGGGCATAAGCCATGGAACATTCCAAATTGATGTTGATCATAAGCTCTAGAACATCGAATCATTGGCCATTGTATACCTAGGTGTTTTATACAACTACATCCTAGCATTAGTGTTGAGTGAGAAGCTCTAGAATTGCACTAAGGTGTAACTCTCAGTTGCTTAGCATTGAGTATGGACTCTAAATAATTCTAGGATTTAATGAAAATTAATTATGTTGAGTGAAAATGACTTTGATAAAACAACGATCTCATCTTACTTATTTTTCAGCTGATTAAATGAAATATCGAGTTTATGTTTCTCATCAAGCACTGAAGAACTACCACAATATATGAGGTTATCCAACATGTAAGGAGGTTTACAGCTGCCTAACTTAGTTTACCAACCTTACCTGAAGGCTTTAATGAAAGAAGTGATTATAAACTAAAGAAAGTGCCATGTGATTTGGGANAGTACCTAAAAAGAGTCAAAATAGGAACTAGTCAAAGAGTTCCTAAGTTAAGATAAATAAATATTAATTTCACATAAATTAAGTAAAAGATTATTTCAAGAAAACAAGTGATTCTTCCTCTAACTGTAATTTAAATGTCCCTTTTCCAAAAGATTTTCTATAAAGACCCAAGCCAAAGAAAGGCTTGGGGATCTCATTCTATGATATCTAATTATTATTCTCCTAAGAATTTTTTAGAGAATTTTTCCAAAAGGAAAGAAATCTCGCACAAAACTTGTTATTCTAGATAGGTGAAGCCTTACCTTTAAGAGCTCTAGACTACTTGCATGTTGGAACCAGCTCGGGGGGGATCTGGATTGAAACCAAAAATAGTTATGGGTCATTGTTGGGTGGAACGTGGTAGTTCCCAAGTTATCCGGTTGATAGATTTGAGGTCAGAATGGTCTTTGTACTTATTAATTATGTGTGCTTAAGTGTCCACGGTTCTATCCATCAGAAAAACTACACATTGAAAGCATGAGGGTTTCTATCTTCTCTTTAGTTCTTACAACTTTTATTAAATTAGGGTTACAATCTAGAATGAAAATATGTATATTGTATGTTTTCTTCAACTTGATTCTTCTTTTGTTTTTCAACGTCTTAAAGCCTGAATTTTTTTGCATATAAACACTAGAAGTATATGTTCTGCTACATGAGAATTTATTTACTTAAACATTACTACCTAGCTAGTAAAAATATAGTTAATATTATTTAGTAATGTTTTATTTGTATTATATGCATTTCTTAGAATTGAAAACCCTAGTTATTCAAATAAACTAGCTATTGAAACTCCACTCAAAACTTTAAAATACAAACCAAAGAATTCATTAAAAATAAACCATTTACAAAGTTATAAACCTACAGACCAGAGATCAAATCTCCGAGCTCTAGAAATTAAAACTATGATCAAAACATTTTAATATAATTAATAATCTATCAACTAAAAGAAATAAATTAAACCATAGACCAAATCTCTCACACCATTAAAATCCAACTCTAGACGTATATTTCCAATGCTAGAATATTTCATATTTCCAACACGTATTGTTCCATTTTCCATGTTAAAATCAAACATAAGCAAAATATCGTAAGTGGTAATCAAAGCCTTCAAAATAAACATTAAAACCATGCTATGAAAACATAACGCCGACAAGTTTTTTTAAAACCATCCCATCCATCGAATCCTATACAAGATTGGGTGTGGGATAAATCTAGAATATTACATTACAAATTCTTTTAAGAAAAATCCAACCATCGAAACCTACGAAGGCTAGGTTGTAGGAAAAATTGCATACAATCTTATCAAATAATTAAACAGAAAACCAAACTCACCATTTATTTAAACAAAATAATTAAAGATAGAGTCATTATGTTTATCATCTAATAATTAAACTAAATACACCCAAGATCGAATCCTGTGGAATGCCCAACCCAAACCACAAACATATTTCCTGAAAACATCCCAGGATCGAATCTTGTAGGAAACACAACTAAAGCCAAACATTAATGCTAAACTAGACCACAAATATTAATCCTTAAACATCCCCAGATCAAATCTTGTAGGCACCACAGCTAAACAAAAAACATAAACGCCACAACATGTACAATAAGGTTTTGCCTCTCAAGATGCCCAAAGGAACTACATTTAGACCGACAACTTAAATGAAACAAAGATACACTCTTATAACCAACTATATAGTCACATTATTAATAAACATAAAAAGCATATTTGCAGGCTGAGTATTCACCTAAGGGATGAACCAAGCTTCCAAGATCACAGATGTAAGATGAAACCCCAACCACAATAATTATTAACTCCTACACCAACGAATTTACCATGACAAAAATAGAATGCATAAAATTTATAAAATACATAGTCATGCTATCCACAGTTCCATTGCAAGCAATGGCAGTGTAAATAAAATAGACGCACCATCATTTTTAAAAGGAATAGTTTTCCATTGATTATAAATAGAACCCATTACAAAGAAATGTTGCAACATGACGAGTTTATACACAGAGTCGAACCATCTCTCGACAGTCAAGTTATTTCCCCAATAGTTTTACATACAGAAAATACCATGGAAAATACTAACATAGTCGCATCCATTAGGTTCCCAAAACAACTATCAAACCCAACCAATCGAAACTACACAGCGATACTTCTCCCAACCAAGAGTTCAAATCTTTGTCAAAAAGAAACACACAGAGGTAAGGGACTTTTCATTTTTTTAGGCTTACCCACAAAGAGGTTATGCAAGCCACCTAAGGAGCCACTAGCAAAGCCACCCTAGAGCTAGAATTTGTACCTACACAAACCCACACAAACTCCATGAGAATTATGCAAGCTACCAAACTAAATCAAATAAAAAATAGGATAATGTGCAAACCTTTCAATATAGGCATACCTTGAGAGGGAAAGCAGGCTGTTGCATTGCACAACATAGCTCCTAAGAGCATGAGACCACCTAGGAAAACAAAAAAGAGACCTAATGAGGCATGTTCCATCCTTAAAAAATGCTTGAGGACAAATGCCTATGCTTCCCTAGAAGCATTAAAGTCACCACCCTGTCCTCCACCAGCAATGCAATTAATACCCATAGCACTATAGTTCTTCTCATGTCAAAAATACTTAATGCACCACCCTCCCAACGTTCAAACCATAAAACCCACTTTTTCCATGTTATCACAAAGTTGCTGATGGCATATGGAATATTCCATATACCCTACAATTTATACCATAAAGTTTACAAAGCATATATAGCAAGGTGGATAAGGTTTTAAAACCTTAAACATATTAATGTCTACCATCAAGCTCATAAGCATACATTTAAATAAATGTTTCATAAATGTAGGACTTGCACATAGTTAGGCCTAGGAATTTAGTCCTCCTTTCACTGATCTTGAATGGGATAGCGTATTGTAAATGTAGTGTTATAGGATTCTTTTTCTTTACCATGGTCTTAAATAGAGTTTTCCAACGAAACAACCTGCATAAGAGTAGGATCCTACATTAGATCACAACGAACTAAGTAAGCCCCTTAAAGTAGTAAGAACCTTTTACCTATTACAACAATAAAATAGTAATAAAGAGGTAAATATTCCTAATAGTATTTAATAATATTAAAATATAGTTTATGAAGAGAGGTGTCTCTTCAATATGTGATGGCCAAGCCATATGTTAAGAAACCATATCCATTGTAATTTATCATCCATTGAATTATGATACATTTATACATTTAATTATTTGAAGATGGAACATCTTCCTCCCTATACCTAGATACATACAGGCTAACTTAATGTGGATATGGATTATCCATTACACCAGATACGATGTAGCATTGCTATGAGATCTATACGCCCCTTGGCCATTATTTACACTTTGGGTAAATTTAGTTTCTAGGGTTTCCCTAAAATATAGGACATTGTCCAAAAAAGAAAAGAAAAAAATAAAGTTCCAAAAAAAAAAGATAAAGAAAAGATAAAGAAAAGAAAAGAAACAAAAAGTTAAAAAGAAAAGGTAAAAGAAAATAAATAGTAAAAAAATGAAAGAAAGGAAAAAGAAAGTCAAAAAAGAAAAGATAAAGTAAAATGGACACTTGGTTTTGCTTTCCAAGTTAGGCCTACAAACAAAAACTATATTAATAAAATACATATTATTATAAAATATTTTAAAACTCATTAATCCACCTTTTAATAAAATATTTAAATATAATATTTTATATTTATTATTTTATTTCAACACATTAAATAATTATTATTAATTCATCAATTATTTCAAACACATTAGTTGTGTTTTATTTTTCCATAAGTTGAAATAAACTTCCAAATACACACATTGGCATAAAAGGACCCAAGCTATGACAGAATTAAAAGACAAACTTGAGAAATTGGAGAAGGACATCTAGGCCCTCATTTCCAACGAAGAAAAATTCAGAGAAGAAACAAAAAATAACAAGGCACTTAAGACATAAATCAAAGAATATGTTTTTCTAGTACTAGGAAGAAAACATGATGACAAAGTAGACATCATGCACGAGAAACAAAAAGATTTAGATGACAAGATGTGTGCAATGACACAGAACATAAGCACCATGGCACCGAACTTGAGCATCATGACACAAAACTTGAATACCATAATGGAAATGTTACAAAAACTGAGGTCTAATACAAACAATATTAGTAACTCATATATGTTGGACCACTATGTCAACAAAAATGAGAGTAACAAAATTGATCAAGACAATATGCAATACAAGGAGACTAAATATCGTAGGGATGACCAAAATACCAATAATGTATTTGATAAATATGAGCTCGACCAAGATCATAATGAGAGTCAAGCCAGTATCATTGAAAATAGGGACGATCCATACAATGAAAAAATATGCATCCTACAACATTCAAAGGAGTCCAAGTCAAAAGAATCAGATACCCTAGATTCATCTTCTACCACCTTGGAGAAACCTAAATGTAACAGTATTAGGTGACTTCAAGTATGAGAATCCTCACGAAATGCCACTTCTCAAGATAACTCGTAAGGATAATAAAATGAAAACATTAGATAATGAAATCCTAAATATCGTAGGACAAGCAACTTCAAAAACAAGGATTGATATGGTCAGTCACAAAAATATTCCTTGTATTCATGTACAAGGAAAATGGGATAACAGTAATAACCATTATGGAGTACAAATTCAAGTTACAAATGAAAGCAAGATAACAAAATATTGCCTAAAGACCAAGCACATACCTAATGCGAGTTCTAAAAAATACATAAAGGAAGTAATGACATCGTTTCAACACAAAACGACAATGCAAAGACGACATCAATTGTATAAGCTTTGAGGACAAATCTTTCTTAAGGGGAAGGCAATGTTACAACAATAAAATAGTAATTTATAGGTAACTACTCCTAATAGTAATTAATACTATTAAAATATAGTTTATGAAGGGAAGTGTCTCTTCAATATGTGATGGCCAAGCCATATTTAAGGCGACCATATCCATTGTAATTTATCATCCATTGAATTATTATACATTTATACATTTAATTATTTGAAGATGGAACATATTCCTCCCTAGACCTAGATACAAGCTGACTTAATCCGGATACGGATGATCCATTACACTAGATACAGTGTGACATTACCTTTCCAAGTAGTCCCTCATAGAATAAAATCGTGCCACTCCACCCCTTGACATACAAAGTCAAGTTAGCCTTTTTAGTAAATGAAACCCAAAAAAAAATTAAGACAAATAAATACGAAGTAAAATGTAAACTAACAAGCATCGACAAATGTTTAAAACCATTAGATAGACAGAGTAACCTTATAAACATGTCCAAATAAAATATTACATCATCACATAAACATATCAGCATTAGACAGGAAAAAAAAATCAATTAGAGGGAAAAAAAACTTATAACACTTAGATAACTAAGTTTCATTCTGCAGAAGTTAAAATAATGTCCTTGAAATGTAGCATTTAACTGACCTATAAATTTTTCTTTTTTTTTACGATTTTTAGGGACATTATAGTTCTGCATTTGTCTATAGAGACTCAGTTGGTAGTCCTTGGGCAAGAATTTAACTCACATCTTAGAAATCACCCTATCCTAATTTTTTATTACTGACTTGTTTTTCTTCTTCCTCTCATCCTGCACACTATCCCACCATAGTGTTCCATGGCCTTTCAATCTAGTCACATCTAGTTTTACCTTCTTGTCCTACTCTATCTCTTCATAATCAAAGTATCTATCTAACTCTCCTATCCAGTCTATCAGCCCTTTTCCTGACGAATTCCCATCATAAGTAGAGAAGGAAGGTTTGTGTCTAGAGTTGGAACCTAACACATACCTTAACAACTTCAACTCAAGGTAATAGATAAATTCCATATGGACCGAAAAATTCCTAAAATAAAGCTGGAAAGATGCCCGCAGGAGGTGTTGAAATGTCAATAGATCATTGAAATGCTTGTGACATGTTAGGACATGCCCACATAAGTATGAAAACACCCACACAGGAAACTATATGCATGTGACATGTAAGGACATGCCCCCATAATGAATGTATCAATAGTCATCTAGTAAATTCATAAAAGCTAATCATGCATCAATGACAATGTCACAATGTTGCTTCACTTTATTTCCTTTTCTCAACAAGATACAGACATTTTTCCAAATCAACTGCTTATCGAATTTGGAGAATTGATGTAAATGTATTTTGAACTGAAATGTGGGCATATTTAACTAGTTGTGGTCATTTTTAGTGCACCAATGATTCCATGTTCAAGCATACAATTGAAACAAATCAAGGACTTTTGGAAACTCATCTCCATCCAAGTGGTTGTACAATATAGTTGAAGAATATCTTTATAAGCTCAGGCTTCCCATAACATCTTTACTTTAGCTTTACATGTCAAGTGTTTAACTTTATCATTGAAATGCCCATGACATGTAAGGGCATGCCTGCATAATGAATGTATCAATAGTATTGTAGTAAATTAATAAAATGTATGCATGCATCAATGATAACATCACAATGATGCTTCACTTTATTTTATTTTATTTATCTAACCATACTGCTCCCCCTCTAAATATGTAGACTAATTGCTCCCCCTAAAACCTTGTTGGTTTGTTCATATCAAGATATTTAATTTGTCTGACATATATCTTCAGAATTGATGAAAGGTAATATCTCACAAATGTAGATTTCTGAAAAAACATATTATATCTAATTTCTTTCTACATTTTACTTCATCTATTGTTATGGCTACCTGCGGGCATTTTTCAAAATTTTGTGCATTTTTGCAGGCATTTTTCTGAACGTGCGTGCATGTATTTGAGGCCTGAGGGAATTTTATATGGTAGTGCAGTAAATTTATCGGTCCAACAGGAATTTTCAAACTGGATGTGGGCATTTCTCCAAATCAACTCCTTATCCAATTTGGAAAATTGATTTAAATGTATTATGCAACTTAAATGTATTTACTTGCAGACTAAGTGTATGTAAGTGAATATGCAAATCACCTCCTACGTCCTCATAACTGGAACGCTCTAAACAATAAAGGTTTCAATGAAACACAATTAGGAAACTTATTAAGAGGATGACTAACCCAAAAAAATGACTCGAGCTCTCCTACTTTCTCTTGTGCCTCTTGTAATCTTTATGTAACCTATTTGGGTCCTTTGACTGAACTATAAGGAAAAATAGTATCTGTACTTGTGCTATAATTTGACTCTCTGATCTGATTTATTTGGAATATATGGATCAATATTTGGTCATCAAACTTCTCTACCTCATCAATGTCTATTGGATACCCCTGAGGCTTAGGGGACCTTGCATCTTGATCAAATTTAACATCTTGACATACACATATATTCTGTAGGGATTGAATGAAAACTTTGGAGGCCTTAGAATTCTGGTCATATCCCACATAAATTTCATTCAAACTAGAGGGTTCAAACCTAGACAGTGTTTATAAGGGTAATGATGGAACCCCATCCTCCTCTCTTGGTACCATACTGGTCATATAGGATGGGTTAAATTTTTTACTTTCTGTGCTAACTGGTACCCTAAAACGAATCTAATACATCCTATCCATCCATCAATAGTCCATTAAAGGAATGGATATCCTTCCCATGAATTGGATAAGCCATGTCTAGCCACAAGGTTTTCCCACGCACTCAACTAATAAGGAAATTGGTGCATCTACCAGTTTCCCTGGTGGTGCCAAATACTAGTAGGTCTAGTAGATTTCATTGTGAGACAGAGCACATTTCAGAAAGGGTGCACCACTAGAGAAGAGAGACAATATTATTTAGCAAGAGTGCATAGTGTATATCTTCCATGTAGGTCCATATAAGTATCCATGCAGGCTCTACACAAGTCTCAAAATTTATGTTGGTGGGTAACATATGGAGGTTGGTGAGCTATTTGAGACTATTTATTTTATACTAGAATTCACAACAAATATTGTACTTTAAATATAAGCATAGCTCTAGGATCTTACAATGATGTTGGTAAGAAAATGATTATTAGAGACTAAATTTCCTCCTTGAAATAGTATAGGATAGAATATATATTTCAAGAACATAGCTTATTACTTATTAGTATAGGATTTATTTAAGTCTTGAGAAATATTATTAGGAAGAAAAATGAGAAAATGGCACACATGAATCCTCAAAGGATTGAGAAACATCCATCCAACCCAAATATCCTACTTTCAATGGCATCCTTCTATCATATCTTACCTCCATTTTCCTACCTCATAAAACTTAACAAGTGCAATATTTCATCTCTATGTTATGCTACCTCAGAAGATGAAGTTTGAACCATTCCCAGCCTAGAAGAAATGCCATTTATCATGTTCAATAGTCAATAAATTAACTTTGAACACTCGATATTTCGTTAGATGGGATCGAATCAGAATGTCTAATAATGGTAGAATATCTATGGGATGACATCAAAGGACTAAACATTATGCTCCAAGGTATGAATCGGACCTCACAAAATCACCTTCTGGGTTGCCAAAACATAAAACTTCAGAGAATAATTTATTATATATTTCACCATTTAGCTCTGCAAGAATTAAAGTATTGTTGTCTTCTACAATTAATATGACATAGGGACCCATACAAAAGATTATCAAACTTTACATGTTTTCCTTTATTTTATCTTTTAGCATCCCACCTGAGAACCCAAGTGTCTCGGCTAGAAATCCCTTTCTATGCCCTTCTTATCAATATTATTCATCTTTTTCTTCTGATGCACTGGCAATTTCAAACTAAATTATTGCCTTTCATGTTTCACTTCTATCAATTCATACATCCTCCTGACCAGATAAATTGACTTCGTTTCATTTTGGATCAATTTGAGCACAAGTAGTTCCAATTGGATGGAAATATCAACTTATTTTCCATAAACCAATTGAAAAGGAGAGGTTCTAATGGATATTTTGACATGTATTCTATCATCCTTTTTTTGTTTACTGAAAACATCTTCTTTATTATCCTAAGTAGGATTTTGTTTGATGATTCAACCAATCCATTTCCCTGTGGATATTATGGGGTGGAATGAAATAGATCCATATGAACATATTAATGATTGTATTGTTCATGATTTTATTTCATTGATATGATGTAAAACGAATCATGAAAATGTTTTTTCAATAAAATATATGTAGGTGGAATAAGATCCCTTGAATGTGGTAGTATGATATTGTTCCATATAAATTTTTCTATAAATGCTCCACACATTGAATTTTCATATATCATGGTGAGATGGAGGCCATCTAAGTATGTTAATTCATTGGGTGGAGGCCTTTTGGTACAAAGAAAGGATATGTGTACAGTGTATGTCACAATATATTTTCGTAGTGTACAGTATTTGTGGATGTGTGATATTGTATTAATTTTTTTCCATATTGCTAGGAAAATGAATATTGTACACTGAGACAATATATCGCCGCTTACACTGAGAATAACTCAAGCAGCTTGTATAACTTGGAGGTAGTATACTGATCTAGGGAAAAGCTTGGAAATAATTTTTATTTGAGTAGAAGAAATAGTGTATCGGTCTGTACTTTGTTAAGATCAATTTTATTTCAGGTTCAAGCTCTGGAATTTTTAAATGTTTGTTCTCTTTTTAATGTTTATTATTTTAATGTTTATTAATATTTTAATGTTTATTATTAATTTAATTTTTATCATTTCTTTTTGGGTTGTTTTTTATTGGAGCTATGAGTATTAAAACAATTAATATACCTATATTTGTGCTTTTTACAATTTTTATGCAAATTTTTTGTTCACTTTGTTGCATAGCTTATTTTTAAATATGTGTGACATCTTTCAAGGACTATGGTTATCCTTAAGGGGTTGGCCACACCTTGCTGAGTTAACCTGAGGAAGATGAGATGAGCACATGAGATTCCTTACCCAGTGATGATGATTACGAGCTTCCACTCTTTTCAAGAGACACATGAGACGTATGACAACATACTGTTGATAAGGTTGGGTAACCTACCCTTGCATTGACTTGATGTACAAACTGTACTGTCCTTTTTCCATGTCATCATCCTTTGTGATCAACCTTTATATTCCTTTTTGCAATGTCATCATCCTATGTCATCAACATCCTTTTTCCTTTACGACGGTACCTCTCATATACATCTAAGTGGTTGTACAATATAGTTGAAGAATATATTTATAAGCTAAGGATTCCCATAACATCTTTACTTTAGTTGTACCTTTAAAGTGTTTAACTTTATCATTGAAATGCCCTTGACATCTAAGGACATGCCCACATAATCTATGTATCAACATTCATTTAGCAAATTCATAAAAGGTTAGCATGCATCAATGACAACATCACAATGGTGCTTCACTTTATTTCATTTTCTTTATCTAACCAGACTAATCCCCCTATCAATATGTAGACTAATTTCTCCCCACGAAACCTTGTTGTTATGTCCATCTCAAGATATTTATTTCTTCATTTTACTTCATCTAATTTGTGTAAACATATTGTATCTAATTTATTCATGCATTTTACTTCATCTATTGCTATGGCTTCCTGCAGGAATTTTTCAACCTTTTGTGCATTTTTGTGGGCATTTGTATGGACATGCGTGCATATGTTTGACTCTTGTGGGAATTTTATAAGGTATCATGGGCATTTTATCAGTCCAATGGTAATTTACAAACTGGTTGCGGGGAATTTCTCAATAGGTTACAGACATTTTCCCAAATAAATTGTTTATCCAAATTAAAGAATTGATGCAACTGTATCCTGAAACTTAAATGTGGGCATATTTAACCAGCTGTGGGAGCTTTTACAAGGTGCAGGTATTTTTACTCTATTGTCATTTGGCCATTTTTATTTCTCTATTTCCCCATGGTCATTTTCAACTATATGGGGGCATTATTACTCTCTAGTGTGGGCATATTTGATGTTTGTGGATATTATTGAGGCCTGGTTAGAATTTTTTGACTCCAATTGCGGGTATATTAGGGACCCTGTGTGCATTTTAATGAAATATCCTTCACTCATGCGAGCATTTGTCTTCTTCCTGTATGCATTTTTCTTAAGCTTTCCCACAAGTTTTGCATTATGCATGAAAGACTAACACAAAATTCCTATAGCTAGTTAAACTTGCCCACAGGGAAATTTTGAACCTTTTGTGCATTTATGCGGGAATTCTTTACATTAGTTGGGAGGATGAGCCAAAAAAAAAAATGAATACTTATTATGTACTTTGCAAGACATGTCCACATAAGCTGCTTTTTGCATTCTTGCACCCTTGTATTCACCTTAAGAGCCCTCGTTAGGTTCCATCCACCATATCTCTACCTTATATGACATTTTTTGGATTACTTTTTTTTTTAACTAGGGGAATCGACAACTGGGATTGGGCTGGTACTCATGTGACATGGGGTCTAGGGATCTATTCCCTCTACCACTATAACCCTAGGTGCCCCACACCCACTGCAAGACATGAGACATAGGTAAACCTGGGTGGGATTGATCTCGTGACCTCCAATTTACAAGTGACTTCATAACAACGAAACCGCCAATGAGCCACACCTATGTGGGATGACATTTTTTCGATTACTTTGCTATCATTTTTTATTTATTTTTGGTTGTACTGCTATGTTTCTAGTGTTTTTTATTTGTGAGGTTTGGATGATCTAATTTATGTTCATTTCCAATTCACGGTTCTCTCCTTTGACAAGTATGTTGGTCTAGTTGAGTCGCATGCAAGTAACCTAACGCTAAGAGGTTGAAGACTATTTAGAAGCATTTTTCTTGAGGATAAGGGAGATCTTCCCTAACATCTTATGTTGAGTTTATAATTGGTTCATATCTGATATATCATGCTATTGTTATGTATTGTTTCCTTTAATTAACAACTTAGATATGATATAGATCGATACTCTTGTTATTGTTATTGTTTTAAGTACTTTAATGGTTATTGTAACACATTGTTTCTGGGACATGGTGTAAATGAAGGATATTGAGGTATGGTTTTTCTATGCGGGACATGCTTGTCTCATTGTTTCATCTTTGAGTTTGAATATTTGAGAAAAATAAGTATAAAATACAAATGAGCTGAATCTACCTGAAAGTTTGCACCTTTTCTCCAAATGAGCTGAAATGTGCATTAGACATTTTTTTGGATCTTGTGTCTTTAGAGTGGCTCCTTGTGTAGTCTAGTGAATTGAAAGATAGAGAAGGTCTTGCTCCTAGTATAGAACTAGGATGGGGTGCTATTGAGGTAAGTAATTTTGAATTTTCTCATATTGAATGCCTTTGAGACTAAATTTTTGGTGAATTTTCAAATATGAAGTGTGACATTTATTTTTCATTTTTTTCACTAACTTTCCTTCCTCTACTCTTCTGGTATTTCTAAAAAGGGCCAAAATATTAAGGCTCTCAATACTTCCTTTGATTGCTTCAAATCTCATTGGTCATAACTGATTACTCAACTTCTGAAATGTCAAGTCTATGTTGAGTATCAGTAGCTAACTCATAAAGTTTTTATTTTCATCCTTTATATTGTTGTTATTGGTTTGGATCCAACAAGGGAAGTATGACTGTCAATATCCTGGAACTCTTCAGTTGTTTTAGCTCTTCGTAAATCATAACCTACCAAAATTTTCCTCTTGTTTTCAACAGGTCTTTTGGCTATGTGAGACATAGAGAAGTTTAGATGTTTTGTCTTCTCTAATTCACCACCTAAAACTGTCAGTTTATCTTCTTGGTTTATCTACACATGAATGTCCTTATTGCGGTGATATTATGTCCTTGAGTAACTAGGATATAGTGTATAAGAAAGTCCCACATACATATTGAAAAAAAATAACTCTACATCGTTTAATATTTGTGCATGATTTTTTTTTATCGTAGATATGCAACACAAGTTTTGTTAGTAGGTTTGCATATCCAATACCATTATTTTACTTTGGGGTAAACTTTTCACATTGGTGGTATTATGGAGATCTAGGTTGTCGAGTAGGTATAAGCATAGTATAGTGCTTCATCCTTAACAATCTAGATCTAGTTTTATTCTCATGGTGTCACCCTATAATGTAGATGGCAAAGGAAGTGAACATATTTAGAGATTTATGTAGGTTCTAATATATTCTAATTTTATATAATTATATCAACTTCAGTGTCTAGTGAAATTATAACATACAGAGAAACACTGGCTTCTAATGTAGGTATGCATTTAGCCATTGATGCATGATATGAGTTTGAATCTATCAAACTCTAACAGTGTTATGGAAAATATACTGGAATCATAAAGGACCTTGTTCATATGGGATAGAGAAGCACAAAAAGGAATGGCTTCAAATTGTCCTCCCAACTTTCCAATGAGCAGTCTGTGTATCCCTTACACTTTAATAAAGGAATCCTAGCACATGCTTGATCCTAATCTTGTCGAAAAAAAAATGGAATTATGATGATTCTCAATATCTGATTGATAAATTATCCATAAATGGTTATCTCATTACTTCAATCAATAATGAATTTTATTCTTCTTTTATTCCTAAGGAAATGCACTATTCAACTATTTGTGAACATGGTTGATGGGGGGCCTTTACAACTTCTCTTACTTGGTGGGATTTTGAACTGAACAAGTTTTTTCTCATTCTCATCTTTTTGGAATAATATAAGTTAATCTGGATAAATAAGCCTATGATTGTAGGAAAATGATCTTTGGTGAAAGATATTATCATATGGCTGTTTTGTAGAACGATAAGAAAAAGTTAAAATACATTGCAATGAAACTAGCCCTACGCTAATGTATTTATCATATCATTGTGTTGTAAGATGGGTAGGAGATAAATATTTTTGATATGAATAGTCAAGTGGTTTTTTTGGAACTAAACTGTAATAGAACTAAATCAAATGCACCAAATCAAATCACTTGCTTAAATTTTCACTTTTTTTGAATTCTTACTTAAACTTGCATTTGACTCTTTTGACCATTTTGGGTTAATTGAAATTGGACAAGGAAATTATTTCTTGGGGTTTTGTTTCTAATATGCTCACTTTATTGAAAGTAAGTAATGATGGAAATGAAAAAAATATGGATATTTTAGGTATTTGATTTTTATGTATAAGAAAAGATGACCTTATCCAAAACAGTCTGAAGAAAAAATATGAAACTATGGGTTGTGTGCCAACAACACTGGTACATGCTGAAATCTAGTGCTAAGTGAGATATATTATCTAATATATAACTGTTGTTACCTAAAACTGTCAGCAAGTTATATTTCAAAACAAAATCATTGTGATCACATTTGCATTGATGGTATATAGGCTCTCATATTTACTTCACCAACTTTTTGTTTCCCTGGTACATACTGTGATGTAGGGTTCCTTTAAATGTTTGAATAATTCTGCCCTGGTTAATAGGGTTGTAATTCTTTTATTAATTGAAAATGTTTCTTTTTTGCATCTAGAACATATATGTAGAGGTTTTTTGCTATGAGTCTGGCTGTTACAAGTACTTTACAAATGAAAAATACTTGAGAGAAGATGTGCAACAGAGACATAGCCATGTTTGCTCTGAATTTTGTGGCAGTAGGAAATTGAATAAACATATCAAAAGGAACATGTGCATTCATGAAATACAAACATGTGTGTAGAGGATACAATGCCACTTTGACAACTGCTTTCATAGTTTTACTAAAGTATGGTATCTATAATTTTAGCAATTTTTTGTATACAAATGAAAATTTAAGTTTTTTACTTGGTATGGAGTTATAATCAAATTTAATTTCATTTTAGACATGGTATGGAGTCATAATCTAATTAAATTTCACTTTGCATAAATCAAATCTCAATCAACACATTAGAGTAGTACACCTTGGATTAAGACCATTTAAGTGTAGATTTGTTCAATGTGAAATGATTTTTGCACATAAATATGTCAGAGACAATCATGAGAAGACAGGAAGACATTGCTATCTACAAGTTATTCTAGCAACAACATTTTTTACTCGCTTGAAATATAAGCATTGGGAAGTTGTTTCTCTATATATTGTACAGTATAGTATGGCTTAATGAATTTTTTTATGTTTAATAAAGATATTTCTTTGAGGAGGATGATGTCTTTTAGTAAACTTAGGCCACGTCATGGCCGAAAGAGAAAAATGTTTACAGACAACACTCTTTTGAAAAAGAGAGTAGAATTCCCAGATCGAAGAAGGACTGTTCTTGAAAATGGATTGTCCTTCTTAGAATGGTTAACCTCAAGGGGTAGGGAATGATATTTGAGATTATGGAAAACTAAGTCATGTCTAATCTCACCATGTATGATTTTTTTGCACAAGATTGTAGTAGTAAAATGTAGAACAACATTTAAAGTGCATTTTAATAGTTTCAAATGGTATTAAACAATTGTGTTAGACGTAAGATGTAAATATAAGAAAGGATTTGTCTCTGAAAGCTCTTGGCTTCCACGGGGACTACATTGTAGAAATGCCAACAATTTCTTTTGACAATGAGAGAATTTTTTGTCTATAGTTATGTAGATTTCCAATTTTTTTAAAATCGTGTTTGTGTTAAATCTTGATTTCCAATTTTAAAAAGGATCCAACTAAGTTTCCTTCCTCTACTCTTAAGGTATTTATAAAAAGGGTCAAGGATCCTACGTAGGGGGTTTTGGCTAGCTTCTAGAAAGACCTATTTGAACAAGTTCCATCATCAGTTGAAGGAGTAGAATTTCCAGGTAATTCCATCATCACAACTCTTCTATAATAAGATGCTACTTGTGGTTACACTGAAACCCAAGTTAAGCCAGATACACACCATATTATAATCCAGTATATCTACTTTAAACATTGCTACATGGACCTTACATCATATAATATCGATTCATATTAGAAATTGAAGCAATAAACATCGATTTCTAGAATCACAAGTAAATTCCTACTGCTAGCTATATTTGAGGGATATATATTGCTATGTTGTACTAAAAACAAGAGACCTAGATTCTAGATGCATAAGAAAAAATATACAATAATGTTTGGTTTGAAAGTTTCCATAACATTGAAAAGTGCTAATGTTTTACAGGAAAGCATACCATACATGAGTGATTTAGAGATATACATATTCATTAATAATTGACTAAGCTTAAGAGGATGAAAATAAGGACATGCTTCTTTATCATAAGCATCCTCCTCTAAGTCAGGGGTGGCAGGTGCGGGGGGGATTCTCTTGAATCCTGGAGGATATGTAGAACAAGCTTTCACATGGGGGCTGGGTAACAGAACTAAAAATGAAGTTGAGTGGTTGGCTCTTGTTCAGGGCCTTCATATTCTAAATGCTAAGAAGCTTCACAAGTTCTTGATATTCGAAGACTCGAGGCATGTCATCTACAAATTGATTAATGGATACCCTACAGGAGCTGTCAAGTGTCGCTGCCTATTTGAA
Source organism: Pseudotsuga menziesii (assembly GCA_001517045.1). Lineage (NCBI taxonomy): Eukaryota > Viridiplantae > Streptophyta > Pinopsida > Pinales > Pinaceae > Pseudotsuga > Pseudotsuga menziesii. The sequence continues at coordinate 34,613 of LPNX010957595.1, read as the reverse complement.
AAAGCCAAGCTTCTCATGTCTAGTACCTACGAGGCCTTCCACATTCTTTGGCATATAAATAATACAGCAGCAGATAGTATGGCTAATGCGGGAGCCTCTCTCCCACAAGGTCATTACATCTAGGATGGAAACCATCCCACCCTCAAATTTATTCCTTAAATTCAGTGTTGGAAGCTCCCTTTCCGTCCTCTCAATACTATAAATCTCTTAATAAAGAATTCAACCCTCCTTATCATTGAAATCCATATAGACCCCCTTCTCTTCCTCCTTTNCCTTATCCCTCCATCCCTTCCCCACTTCATCCTTACCCCCCTCTCCTTTCTCTTATCCCCCCCTCCATTTTTCTCCCCCCCGCTCCATTTCTCTTTCTCGTAGCTGGCCTCCATTCCCTCCACGATCGCACCATGCATTTACTCCCCCGTCCTATCAGCTTCTTTCCCTCAGCCGCATGGTCTCTATCCTGTCTTCTCATCTCCTCGAACTCTACAAGCATTAAGAACTTCAGGCCTTGGGTTAATTGTTATTGTCCCTCACACGCTTGTTCTATCTCTGCCCACTTTCTTATCCTGCCTCATTGCAGCACCATCCATCTCTACTCTACCCCAGTCCTCTTTGGTTCTTCTAAAGCTGTGCACATCCTTCTGAATGTGGTGATAGGAATTGAAGGAGGGAGGCTACAGGGCATACCGTGGCAAACTCTCCCTCTCACTCACTCCTTTGTGAAGGAGAGGCTTGCTCTTGCAGCCTTCTCCAATTGCCATTGTAATTCTCCCTCTGCGTCCTTGTCTATCGGCCCTGGTTTGGGCTCAAAGCCCACACATTCTGGAAATCTGAGACTAGTCCTAGGTTTCCTCTGCACTGGGTGGCAGGAAGGTGCCGTAGGAACTTTGGCTTACTCTGAAAGGAATGGGGGTACTGTCTTGCAATAGGAGATTTCAGTTCTGAGACGTTTTCTTAGTTTTCCCTTGGCTGAAATTCGGGACAGTGCTCTTGCTCTTCGTCCCTTGCATAGTCATTTTTCTTGCATTAAGATCTATGCGAAAGCTGAAAGCATGGCACAAGCTGGAGACAACGCAAGAATAATGGACATCAAGAAGAATCTTCGGTGCTTGTACGATATGGTTGCAATTAGAGTCATGGACAACAAGGAAATAGCTCAGGAAATCAAAAGCATGGGAGAAACAGTGACTTATACTTCGTTACAAATCAGAAACCATGACTCTCGGATTGACGACAACGAAAGTAACCTACGAGAGATGATGGGTAAAGTAGACAGGATTCAGGAAGATCTTGAATGTCCAATCACCATGAATCAGGGGAGCCGAGTGAATGGAGCAACTGCAGAAGTGGAGCACCCAATGGAGGAAGAATTAGTAGTGCAGCCCAGGCACTTCAGAGGCAACCCTTAGTATGTCTTTTCTTATTTTGGATTTATGTTTTTCTGTCTCTTTTTATGTAAACAATATATAAGCGTATATACTACCCGAGACATTAGTTACTTTGGCAGAGTTTTGAATGCAGTCTTTTGGAAAATTCTCAGGTTAAGCCTACTGTGCACCAATTTTAAATTGCAGGATTACCTTTCCTTACTACTATTGTAATGAATGGTTGTGCACAGCCTGTTTTATAAAATCCTCTTTTCAGTTTTTGTTAAAAAAAAACATCCTCCTCTAAGTCGCAGCATCTTTTAACATTGTGATAGCTTTCATATTTTGATTGTCTAAAGATGATAGATTGTGTGCATGGAAAATAGAAGAGCAAATAAAAAATGTTTGGGGTGTAAAGATCACATCCAAGGATGGAATGCTTCAATATGTAATTTTGTAATAAAATAATATGAAGAGTAAAATATGATAGATCTAGGAGAGTTTTCAAAGATCTTGACCTACTAGCATCCCTATTTTGCACATTTCCAGTGCTCACTTCATCATTTCAATATTGAATTATTCTTATAAGGCTCTAAGTCTCAACATATTTTAACATTGTGATAGCTTTAATATTTCGATTGCCTAAAGATGATACATTGTGTCCATGGAAAATAGAAGAGAAGCTAGAAAATTTTTGGATTGTAAAAACCACATCCAAGGATGGAATGCCTCAAGAGTAGGAGATTTTTCAGAGCCCTTGACCTACTACCATCCCTATTTTGCAAATTTCTAGTGCTCACTTCATCATTTCCATACTAAATTATTCTTACAAGACTTCATACATGGGGCATTCAATGCAACCAAATTTTAATAAATCACGCTTATGGTTTAAAGCACTGTAGAAATTTTATTGGCCTAGATAAAATTTATCCATTATTGTTTGGACGGAAACACTCTTTCTACCTTTCATCCAACTTTGAAGAATTCCTTTGATATATAGAAATCCCATAATGGTCAACATGAAACTGTCCCATATCTAGATTTGATAATAGCTTGGTTCCTATGAAATGCAAGTTCAATAAATTATCCATATCTTTTTGTCATACAAAGAATCATATTTGCAGTTTGGTTTCTTCTCACTTATCAAGGCCTGATTTTAATCATATATCTAACCCTTCGAAGACATTCTCTCCTTGTTTTGGTATGGACACTAGTGCTACTATTATTGCATCCCATCCTAGAGAACCTCACATTTTTTTAATAACATTTATATTTATCAAAATTGGTTGTGGATTTACCTGTACAGCCTCAATACAAACTAAAATGTCTTCTAGAAAAGCAAGGAGGATTATGCTAGAGATATTACAAATATCCCCAACATTTGAAGTTCCAAAAGTAAAATAGTTTATGATATCCAAAACTTGCAAGAAAAATACTTATATATTGTCCTAGCAAAAGGAAATACCAACAAAACAAAAATTAACTAGTCCATCATCACAACTATAAGTCCTTTCCAGAATGCAGGTATGCCTAGATTTGAAATACAATATTTGTTGTGAATTATATATATATATATATATATATTTAAAATACATAGTTAATGTTTCTATAGTGACGTACTACTGCTGCTATAGTGACATAACAACATTACTATTGCAACAAATTAGTGCTTACTCGAGTCTAAGTTGCGACAAATGTTTATCGCTATAGCGACGGATATGTGTTTCTATAGCAACAATTTGTCATGGGAAAAAATTCCACATGTACTAGTGTATGGCTTATCCCCCCCCTCACATCACTCTCAATTCCCCATACCCAATGCATCTACTTGGAAAAAACAATTATGTGCAAACATACAGATTTCATCATAAAAAATTATTTATCATTCAATTAATAAAAGCTAGGATTCATTAAACCATTCATTCATTCAGTAGGGAAAACAATATGCATGCCATGATATTATCAAAAATAGTTTCACATTGTTTCTTTAGTCACTTGTTTAAATTTTTTATTTATTTACAAAATCAATAAGAAACTCATCGTCTGGAACTTATCACTCAGTTCTTGGTGGTTCATCAACTTGCCATGGATTTTGCGGAAAGGGTTATTGATTTGTTGCAAGAATTTGAAAATGTTACATTGATATATTCTGGTATTATAATGAAAAACATTTCATTTAAAAAAAATTACAAAGGTGTTTCTTTACCTTATGTGGTCATGTGATGTACGTCATATTCCTATATAGTCTCCTATACAGTGTGACCCTCTACATGCTCTTTAGTTGAAACATGTACAAGTACAATTAATGTTCACCATCTGCAATGCAATATTTAAAATTGTAGCATATGAATAAACACATTACCACTATTTGAAGCATGATATTCAATTGGTTGTTTTCCATCCTTGACATTGATTGGATTGTTGCTTTCCTGCTGAAAACAAAATTAATATTTTATGAAATTTTTATATAACGGATAGATTGCACAAGTAATAAATCTTCATTAAACTATATATATTTTATATACATTTGCACAAGATGTATCACCAAAAGACTGAGTTTTCCTAGACAATATTTTTTGGCATTAAATGACATCTCCAAATCCACGCTATAATCCAAGCTTCAAGTCTTCCTCAGTGGGAACTTCCTTGAATCGGTCCGCCTACATATGTGCATAACGTCATGAATTTAACTTTAACGGTTCAATGAAATGAAAATAATTTTAAATTTATTATTTGGATGCTTTATTGGTTTTTCGATACTTATAATTTGTGCCGCCAAATTCGAATAACTATCAGGAAAAAGCTTGTGCTAACTTGAACAATGCATAATAATTACTTGGGATCTTCTCTATCTTTATTGCAACGATCCCTTTGTCAACCAAGAATGTTTTATGTATTGTAACCGTGCTAGTGACATGCGAATATCCAAGAAATGTTGCTTCAGCAATATCAATACTAGCAGGATATGCATCGACCCCTTCTTTTGCACGATCTGGTGTGCATTGGTCACTAGTGGGTGCACTCACAACTGGTGTTGGGGGTGTCGTGGAATTTGTTTCTGAATGTTCAGTTGACAATAATGGCACATGATATGTATGTGGAGTGATTTTCTCCTTTGAGGACTCTCTATGAGCATCATTGGGGCCTACACCTCCTTGACCACTAGTGTGTGGTCGCAGAAAATCATGTAAATACAAAGCATGTTTTATATGTACTTCACCATCATATACAAGAAAATATTATAAAGTACTAAATGAATTTATATTATGATTCAAGGTTCTGCAACTTACTTGCAAGACATGCGATCTCTTTACCAAAACATAAACCTTGGCTCTAATCTCATCTGTTTGTGGCACAATGAATAGAAGACAAAGGATATCCTCATTATTTTTTTGCAAGTCCTTTTCTATAATATTAATCGGGTCTCGAGAAGAACCAATTCTAGAATATCACATCAACTCATCCACATATAAATCTATTGATTGATGTGGCCTTGTTTCATACATTGAATAAGTGGTCTGCAACAAAAGTATATAAAACATTACTGATGTGAAAGCAATAGACTGACGAAAAAAGTATACTAAAAAAATGTATTGATCATGATATATTCATAAAATTACAATTAGGTTTACATATTTCCTTGATACTAGTGTCATCAGGTCCACAACTAGGGACTTGCCCCGATCATATCCCTACAAAAATAATTTAGAAAACATTATAAAAAAGAAACCAATATACGTACGAAAAAGGAAAAAAATGATTATGCTCCATATTATATTTATACAATTCCAATGAGTTATACCTTCTTCCTCGAGGATTGTCTACTCATCTGATCAATGGTTATAGGGAACATGCCCCAATATACTGATAGGGAGGTGCCCCTTACAACACCCTACATCAAAAACATAGAAAAAATATCTAAACAAACCAAAATACTCACAGTAACAACATAATAAGAAAACATATTGACATATTTAAATTGTACATTTACAATCAGGTATACATGTTGCCTTGAGGCTGCTGCCGTCTGATCAACAGTCGGGTGGTTTCCCCAATCAACACTATGCAACAAGTATATAGATAACATTATCTAAATTAATCGAATCATACTCTTGAAAAAACACAACAAAAAAAACTTTGTGTTCATATTAAATTTATAGAATTTCATCAATGTATACATGTTGCCTCGAGGGAGATCCATTATCATCTATAACTAGGGAGGTGCCTCTTACAGCACCTTGCTTCAAAAAAATAGAAAAAATTATCCAAACGAAACGAAAATCATCATGGTAACAACATAATAAGAAACAAAATTGACATATTTAAATTGTACATTTACAATTAGGTATACCTATTTTCCCTAGGTTGTTGTCATCTTATCAACAACCCAGTGGTTTCCTCGATTAACACTCTGTAGCAAGTATATAGATAACACTATCTAAATGAATCAAATATACTCATGAAAAAACACAAAAGAAACTTTTTTTTCATATGAAATTTGTACAATTGCATCGATGTATACCTGCTGGCTCGAGGGAGATCCGGTATCATCTACTGCTAGGGAGGTGCCCCTTACAGAACCCTGATCGAAAAATAAATAAATAAATATCCAAACAAAACCAAAATAATCACGGTAACAACATAATAAGAAAAACAATTGACATTTTTAAATATACATTTACAATTAGGTATACATGTTTCCCCGAGGTTGTTGTAATCTAATCAACAACCAGGTGGTTTCCTCAATCAACACTTTGCAACAAATATACAAATAACATTATATAAACCAAATGAATATACTCATGAAAAAACAGAGCCAAAAAACTCTTATTTCAAATTATATAATTGTACTATTACAAAGATGTATACTTGTTTCCTCGAGGAAGTTGTAATCCTTTGACTAGCTACTAGGGAGATTCCCTGATCACTACCCTGTGAAGTAATTATAGAAAATTTAAACAAAATGATAAAAATAGACTAACAAAAGAAACTTAAGAGGTTAAATTAATTAATAAAAGGTTAGGTAAATTGTTATATGTACCACTCCCATATTAACCTTGTTTGTATCTACTCGATTCAAATTGTAGATAATAAGCAACTCTTCCCCTGCAGCTATTGATTTAATGGACCAACCCCAAACCATGTAATGAAGATGGTGCAATTCGATATATCCTCTCATTCACATAAAAATATGTGTTTAGTTGAGGAGCATCCTTGGGCACCCTTCTTTTAACTATATGTTTGTACCTCAAGGAAACCTCGATCTCTCCTATTGTCTCATCATCATAGGAACATCAAGCCCCTTCAGTGAGAAAAAAATCCATGCTTTTATGGAATTTTCTTCTAATATTTTGACATCTAGTTGATATAAATCTTATAGACCTACTCAATGTCTCACATTCATCTAGTCTTATTGAACTCCCCTTGCTCAAGGAAGAAAGATATGACAAATACTTGTTTGGTTCTACCTGCACCATGGGAAAAATGTTTAGATAGGACCTTGTTGGGTATGCATAATTCATATTAAAGAATTACAAGGAATTAAGGGATTCATTTTCCATTATCATCATACATAGTTATAAATTCTCCCTCGGGCTTGAAAATGCATGTGTTGAATAGTAAGGGATTTTTCCCTTAATTGTCTTGCATGTTCAAAATTGGAAACCATGCATCCATGCATCTATGAAATAGTTCCTTGTAACTACCTCTTACTTGACCTGCCAAAGAGATAGAAGGTCAAATAAGGTCAAATATGTGCAATAGCTCCTTTTAAGGTAAATTCTTGAAGGATAATTCCACAAATCCATCCACATGGCTAGAAAATGTATTGATTTCTTAATCATACCCTCTTAATTATACAATATTTAAATATACTATATAGAGTAAAATAAAGGATAAAGTTTAGGTGGAATTTGCATTTTCCAATATTTTATAATACATGATAGTTTAGATTATAGAATGACCATGGGGTACTGAATTTGATCAACATCAAATAAAATTTAAATTACAAGCACATATATTATACCACCTACAACAAATTCTAATAATTACCAAGCACAAATCATGATAGAGCTCAGAAAAAACAATTCCCCTTAAACTCAAGTGTCCTAATTAATCATCCTCCTAAGGCATGTTAAGTGGTCCCAACTATCGCATAGTCAAGTTCCCTCCCTTATGATTCCCAATGCTATTCCTTCCAAGGTATATCGACTTCTCATGCAAACAAGACCACATACGATAACCACCTCATAATGTATTGTGCTACTTTAGCTCCAAGTCCACGTGATCATCAAGTGAAGGATCATGTGGCACAAGGAAAACACAAAAATTACCTTTGAACTGCCAAACATTAAAAGACAAGGGCAAAATATGAAAAATAAAAGAATCGCTAGTGTCAACTTCCTAATTGTGTGGGACCAACTTAAATGAATGATGGAATATAAATAGAGAAGCTTCAACTCATTTTCACATCATCCAAGTTCATCATCATTATTGGACTACTCCCAAAAGGATAAATTTGCAGTTGATATCTTCTCTTCTATCACAGCATTTGATGACTAAGTAAATTTGGTGATTGGGTTATTTGTCTTGTTATTTCTTCAACATGGAAGCTCCCAGCCTGCTAGGGATTCATTTATATTTCACGATCTCCTTCCCTTTTGGTTCTCTACTGTTGTTAAGGATACTAAAACACCCTCGAGCCTTGCTAGGGATTTCTCATATACACTACATACCTATTATGGTTGCGTCATATCCATTTCAACCATGTTAGGTCTAGTGTATAGTAGCATGGGATCACGAGGGTTAGCAGCAGAAGGTGATAGTAGTCACAGTGGTGAGGTGTAGAAGCAACATAGCTGCTACATCTCACGATGGAGGAAAACAATAATCCACAAGGAATCTACATATCTTTGGTGAGGAGGTAGGATGTACAGTAAGGTACAACCAAAATAGATGGGTAAGTATAGTCAACATGTACAATCCAATTCCATGTGGCAGCAACATCAACATCAGTAAAATCATGTTAAATACTCTTTAGTTTGGAGTTTTTTTTATACATTCATCTCAAATTTTTGTGAACTATTTCTCTCCTCATGTACAAAATCAGTCATTTCATTTAGAGTATGAATAACTAATTCTTTGGGGTGTTTGTCCTAAAGTGGTTTCCCCATGAAAAATTGTGTGATGCTCGTTTTACTATTGTAATTGCCTCATTGTTGTTAATATCTAAAGTACTATCTCTATTACAGTCTGCAATTTTTTAACATATCATACACATGTCAAAATTCAGCACAACCTTCCTCTCACTTCTTGATAAGATGGTGTTTATCCAAAGGGAATTCTCCAAAAGCAGCATCTGATATTTTGTAAATGTGCTTATTTGTATGCAACACCACCTTGCAGTATGTGCATGGTGATGTATGTGGTCATTAATCCACCAATTCCTATATGGTCACAAGTGTTTCCCATTTTTTATTGATGATTTTGAAGAGGCATTTGGTTCATATCGTTCTTTATATATGATGATCAAGTGAGAGCATCCAACCCTTTTCAATGCAAAATTAAATTTCATCATGGCTCAAGTGAATTCTAGTTTGTATTAGCAATGATTTGGTGATTTGTTGACCAAAACGCATATGGTACAACACCTTTCATTTGTTGTTAGTGCATTTTGGTTTTTATTTCTTTCCTTTTATATAAATATAAACAGAGAGAAGTAAAACCTTTTTAGTGCAAGGTTAAATTGCTTCTCATGCCTCAAGTGAATGCTAGTTTGTACCGATGAATAGTTGGAAATTTGTTGTACATGCACTAATAGATAACGAAATATAAGTGACCAAGAAAATTACCAAAATACACCGATAAATGACCACTTTTAATTTTGGTGATTGATGGTGACAAATTTTTTGTCTTTTATCACGCGACCAAAATGTGGTCATATATAGTTTGGTCATTTATAGCTTGTCAGCTGGTCATTAATTTGGTTACATATTTGGTCATTAATATGGTCATGTGTTTGGCCATTAATTTTTTCATTAATCTGGTCATATGTTTGGTGATAAGAGACCCAATAAAAGCCACCAAAACTGTCATTTGGTGATTTATAGGTGAATTTTGGTCATTTGTTTGGTCGCTTATCTCCCTTTTTTGGTCACTTATCTCTCATTTTTTGGTCACTAATTTATTCATTTTATATGAGGGAATTGAACCACCAATATCCTTCCTGTAAGGCAGGTTCTCTTCCACTGATCTAGTACCCTTGAAGTCTCTACAATACTTGCAGAAGCACCAAGCTTATTCATGCACTTCGGACATCATTTATAGGGATCAATAATGAAATAAATAAAAATAGACTATTCATATCTATGATGCTAAAAATCTTGAAAAACATTTAACATGATTGATATGAGCTCAAAAGTTGATGTTCTCATTCTCCCAATTATAAGGCCAACATAGGGCTTAACATATCTATCAACCTTTCTCATAAGTTTAACAAAAACATGTAGTACATAATGCATCACAAAAGCCTCCTTTATTATATCCATTTGAAGTTGATTTAATATATGGAAAAGGACCTAAATACTGTAGAACCATATCTAAATATTAAAGGATAGAACACTTCAAGGCATATCTACCACTCACGCTCAGAATAGTAATAACTCAAATCAACTCCCAATTGTAATATGTCTCACCACCTAACAATGCATATTTCAGTATCTTCTCTCGATGGGACTCCTTAAATGATGACCCCCATGCATGACCTAGAAATTTAAGAAAAGAAAAAATATTTGATCAAATCATAGTTTCCTTATTAGTAACTATTAAGAAAATGAACGATCACTAACCTCCAACGAACAGTTTTTCATCCAAATGGACTTATGTTGAATTTCAAATCAACAGATATGGTTTGAGACAATAATTATGCTCCAATAAGATTTGTTGATGTATCATGCGCATGTGTAAAGGTTTCATACTCAATTAATGCACAACCCTGACTTAGCAAAACAACACCAACAATAACAAATATGTGAGTTGTTATATAAGAAATGGACTGAAAAAAAAAGAGATATTTAATACATAGAAAGATCTATTTAAAAGACCAAAAGATTTATTTAAGTGATTTACATTTTGTTCATGGGATGCAAAAGTGAAAGAAAGAAAGACTAAAGACAAGAAAATCATAGTATTTGAAGATGAAATAACACATATATCATAGAAAAATCGAGTATATAATGAAACACTATTTAAATAATCCAAGTTTAATTTATCCTCATCTAAAGAGATATTTAATAGATAGAAAGATCTATTTAAAAGACCAAAAGAGTTATTTAAGTGATTTACATTTTGTTCATGGGATGCAAAAGTGAAAGAAAGAAAGACTAAAGACAAGAAAATAATAGTATTTGAAGATGAAATAACACATATATCATAGAAAAATCGAGAATATAATGAAACACTATTTAAATAATCCAAGTTTAATTTATCCTCATCTTTCACCGTGTGTCTGATAGTTTGTTTTTTATATTTATTCCAACCATATTTATACTAGGATAACAATCCATGGAAACATTTGTTCTACACTAAGACAAAATTGAAGGGGAAATTTTGAAGTCTGTGCTTTTTCAAAATTAAAAATCCAAAATTCCTATATATGGGATGTATACAATACAAAATTAAAATTAATAAACATTGTTTTCATGATAACTACAGATAACTTCCACTTCACTTTTTCATTCTAGTGATTCAATTACATGTATCCTTTGGTATTGACTAATAGGTCAATAATATGCGTTATGAAATAATACATACCAAATATCAAATTATCAATCCAACTCTACCACTCATGTTTAGAATAGTGATAACGCAAATCAACTCCCAACTATAATATGTCTCCCCACCTAATATTGTAGATATCAATATCTTCTCCTAACGGGACTCCTTGAGTGATGACCCCCATGCAGTGACCTGTAAATTTAAGAAAAAAATGTTATTTAATCATATCATAGTTTCCTTATTAGTAACTCTCAATAAAAGGAATGATCATTAAACTCCAACGAACAATTTTGCATCCAAATCGACCATTGTTACTTTGGTACGTGGAGGTTCAAATCTATACAATTTGTAAGTTTCTATTTCCATTTAAACATCATAAATTATTCTCTAATCTTGGAAGGATAAGTGCTCAACAACATTAACCATTATGAACCTAAAATCATGTCCATTCTAATAAGTGACAAGGCATAAAATCTATGTTGTAATATGAAATTTTGTGTTGCAGCAACACCATGTGGCACCTTCCTATGCCTATAACTTCTTTGGGGAATTGGCATCAATAAATTTGTGGATACTTACAAAGTAAACTCGTACCATAACATTATTGGTTTTTACATGTCCTTTGAGTTTCAAGGTTTTGGATGGTGAAAATATTTTCATAGATGCTAATGAAACTATATGCATGGCTTCTTCATCTCTTGAGTTTGTTTTTTTGTCCACCAATATTTATGTCACCAATATTTAAGTTTGTTTTTTGAATTAGTCTGCAGTGGCCTCAAGTGCAAATTGTTTTGGCTAGTTTTTCCAAACAGTTCATATCCTTGACAAATATGGTTTCAGTGGCATGTTGATGGGGGAAAACAACTTTGTAACTATCTTGATAGTTGTGTATAAGAGTTATGCCTGTAGTATCTATAACATCGGTACTTCCAGTGCTTCTTAGTTGTTATTAAGAGCCATTGGATTATCTATAGATACCACTATTAGTGACAACACATTGAGAATATGTCACTGGGAAACTCATGACAAGCTATGCTTCCTTGGACTCTTTAGAGAGCATCAATTGCATGATTTTATTATTTCTTGAGACAATTTCAAGCAATCTAGACTGGGATACCTGTTAAGCAAATTTAGTGTTGTTCAAGACACTTTTTGGAGACTATTATCAAGTGATGGGAAAATATCTATCATCCATTAGTTATCGTAACCATCTACAGAAATATGGTCATCAAGGAGAGGTCACTACAATCACCAAAGGAAGCTGCAAACAATCTGGTACCTATAGGCTTGATAACACAATTATATATATGATATGTTGGTTGTATTTCATCACTATTATAATGGTTGGAAGGGCGATGTCATGTACAATGGTTAAGTATTCTCAGAGGGGATTCAACAATGACCATTCTCAAGTTTAAAGATCAATTTTGGACAATGAAATAAGCAGTGAAAACCATCAAGAATTTTTTGTCTTGTATTCGTTGTTCTATTCATTATTTCAAGGAGAAAATTTCATCAAAGAAGAGTTGTGAACTTGGCGATCATTCCCAGGACTGAGATTTTATTTGTACATCTAGTTTTAGTGTAATATTCCACTATTTTTATAGTGTTTGTAATCTACAGCTGCTTCATATGTTTTGGGTGTTTTCCCCTTGGCATTAACACAAGAAATATACATTGGTGGTGAATATTGTTTTTATTTATGTTAAATGCATACAAGTACTGTTGGTTTCAAATTGTTTGACTAAGTCCCTAAGCAAGAAACATGCAAATCAGTCAAATACCTTAGAAAACATTCGAACAAAAAAATAGAGAGGTTGTGGCCTAACTATTTGACAGAAGTAGTGAACCAAAAATCATCAAACAAATAAATAATTCCCATAGTCTATTTTGGTGGGGGATTCTACAATTAATAGAAGTAATCCAAACAAACATCATCTTGAGGTCAAGAATCCACTAAGAAATCTATCTGAACTGTGCATATCAAACAGACCATCTATAATTCTACAATCCAACTTGAACCATCCAAGGGTTGGTCATACATCACGTACCCAAAATCTCACAAAGCACCCCAAAACATGGTGCAAACACTTTCAGAGTAACCCAAAATTCTAACATAGGTGAAGGAGAAAACCATATTTAAAGCGATCTCTGAAACACAAAACATCGCTCATAGAAAAACATGCATTAGAGGAAATTTGAACTCAAAGTGGGCCTCCTAAGGAAAATTATTAAAATAATATTGATTAAATTTTGGAAGAAGAAAAGGAAAAAATTACTTTTTGTTTGTATTTTTGACATATCTCCCTATGATTTTACTAAAATTTCGATCTGGAGAGCTTGTTGGATGCGGAATTAAATTACTCATCCAACGAGTACACACTCGGCATACTTTTTACAGGCCCCTCTACCCCAAAAACAAGAAACACCTAAAAAAACGTGATGATGACCCATTCGGCATACTTTTGATGGGCCTCTCTACCCCAAAAACAAGAAATACCTGAAAAAATGTGATGATGACATCATCATCACATTTTTTTAGGTATTTCTTATTTTTGGGGTAGAGGGACCCGTCAAAAGCATGCCGAGTAGGTACTCGTTCGATGCATAATTTAATTTTGCATCCAACGAGATCCCTCGATCAAAATTTGAGTAAAAACACGGGGAGATATGTCGAAAACATGAACAAAAAAAGTAGTTTTTTATGATACCTATCCCCAAATTTATATTAAAAATTTGTTTAAGACCTATACGGTATTTCAAATTTAAATCAACTTCATTGGCTAACACATGATGACATGGAATTTGAATTAGAGTTAAAAGGCCCATTTTCATTTTAAATTTCCTCTAATGATAAAATCAAATGTATCCTAAGTAGAGATCCAAGATGGATTTACTAAGAGCAATTGAATTCTATAAATAGGAAAAAAAAACTACCTCAAGTCATAAGTGAACCAAAAAATAACAATGAGACAAAGTGAACCATACATAGAACTTTAATTGTCTATTTGGACTGCATACCACAATCTCTCATATCATACCATATTTTTCTCCCTAAAATAGGGTATTTGTGCCACAAGCCACGAGGCATAGTCACAATACAACCAATAAAGTCGAGGTTCACTTGGTTCCTTGAAACCAAGAAATATTAAGGAAGAGTCGACTCATCTGACTATATAAATATCAAAACCAAACAAATTGGTGTCATTGTGGGCCCATAATGAAGCATGTTAAATAACCATGGACCCAACCAGGGGGCTTGCACCCCAAACTAGAACCATAGAGTAAGGAAATACCCCAAATAAGTTCCCTAGAGGGCCAAAGTAAACCAAACCAAAACCGATGGATAAAAAACAAGAGAGGAAAGGTACCCTGAAGTGCCAATGTGAACCAACCTGAAGACCGATGGAAAAAAAATAAGGGAGGAAAGGTAGCAAGGGACATTTCCTAAGCAGTAGACATCCCTAAGAAATCATGCATCTAAGCTAAGGTAAGGAGGCTCAAGGAATATGGTCTAGCAAAAAAGGACAATAAAGAGATGTTGATCTCATCATTGGTTGAGTCAAGCATGGACATGACATAAACAGGATCACAACACAACCTCCCTAGTGAGTAGGTGCATGTTAGTGCTAAGTCCAAAATCCATACACTACAAGGTGCAAGTTCTAGATGAATTTGGAAAAATAAACACCCCCAATCATGAATACTTAGTTGAAGAGAAAGAAAATTAAACTGTGCTAATGAACCCCCCATAATTCTTAATCTTAGAACGCCAACCCCAATCATGAAGAGAGGAAATAAAAGCATATATACCTTTCCACTTTTTGGACTACTATTTGTAAATATTTTTATGTATATATAAGACTTATTTTTCAACAAAATAAAAATCATGATGAGAGGAAGTCTATTCAATAAAAAATGTAGGAGAGAAATAACTCTCAAAGGAAAGGATTCTTAAATGCTCATGAGATGTCAATAAAATTTCCACAATTTTAGAAGCAACAAGAAAAAAACACAGAATTTAACATGTAAACATAAATACCTTCTCATGTACTTAAAATCTATCCAATAGTCATAGATATGGATCCAAAAAACCTAACAAATAGGCATCAATGCAACTACAAATTTTGGAAACTTCCAACCATATTTTGATATTTAAACTTAGAAGCATATATCTGATAAGAAAGAAGACATAAACCATGACAAACCATCTCAAACAGACATAAACCATGATAAAATAATACTAGAAACAAAATAGTATCAATGTAACTAGACAAGATAATTTTAAAGCACAAATTTCATATCATTTAACTTTAACACTCCCGAAGGTCTTTGTGTTAAAACTGAAACAAATCCAAAGACAATAAATAACATAGTAGTAAATCTAACTCAAAATACAAATAAAACAAATAAGATAACCCACTAGGAGAGTTGAAACCTTCCTTATACTTAGCAATATTGTTTTAGATAAGATCGTGTCTATTAAGAGACAAGTCACTATAGGAACAAAGGAGATAGCTGATAGAGAGAATAAATTCAATTGTTGTAGGATTAGTCAACTATAGTTGCAGTCAAGGTGACCTAGTCAACAACAAAGGAAACCCTAATTACTAGATCAATAGACCAAGAAACAAAAGTCCATAAAATATCAGGTAATGATGACATTCAACAAACAAACCAGAGTTTTGTTTGTAGCCCATACAAAGCCCATACTTTTTCTTGAGCAGTATGTGAGTTGTTTGGGTCTCCTAAAAATAACCATAACCGTGTTTGAGTGGAATAAGATCTATGTTGCACTGTTTAATTGTTTGGGTATGCTTGAAGTGAATCGTAAGGAAACCCAAATTATTGGAGCAATATACCCATAAACAATAGTCCATAAAATATCAAGTAATGATGAAATTCCATAAAAAAACTAGAGCTCGGTTTGTATCCCATACAAGCCCATGGATTTCTTACATCTTAGAACATAGCTCTTAGTCCTCTCAAATGGGGTTACGGTTTCTTCTTGCATCCCCAAACAACTCACAACCTGCTCAAGCAAGTTCATATAGGTCATAGTTTATTCCAGGAAGCCCCAAGAAAATCATAGTTTAGTTCAAGCATACCTAACACGGTCATGGTTCATTTAGGAATCACCAAGAAGGTAACAAACTAATTTAAGAAGCCACCATTCAGACTTATCAGCACTCAAACACGTCATGCCCAACCTAAAATTCCAACAGGAGGTCAAAGATTAGCTCCAGGAATTGCACGCAGGCCATGACCCAACCCAAAAGGAAGCACACGGGTCATGACTTATTCTAGGTAACACTAAAAGGTCAAGGCTTAGTCCAAGAGAATAAAAAAAGGTCATGGATTATCCCAAAAGGAAACACACATGTCACAAATAGGTTCTACAACACCCTAGCATTCAAATGAAGGGTCACAAACTAATTCAAATAATAGCAACAACGAGGACAAGAAAGAAACAACCCTACCATACCAAGGAATAGCTGGCACAAATCAAGAACAACAACACATGAACCAATGTGTCAAACTTTTATATTCTCTCTCAAGGTATATAGTAAATAAGTGTCCCATACCAAAACAGTAAGTTTTATAATCACCGTATAAGGAAGGTTAATGGGATCTAATGTAGAGTAACTCCAGCAACAATGAAGCAATGTTCATATTTATATTTAATGATTTTTTCATGTTTAATGATCCAAAGTAGAAAAATTTGAATTCCACCCAACAAATCCTTCAAACCTGTGAACTATAGTTGTTGTAATCTTTAAAAAAAATCCATGTTTCTAAAACTAGATGCTTCAACATAGAAAGTATAATTCAAGTTTACACCTAAGAATGTCAAATAAACTCAAACATTGTGTAAATCAGAACTATTCAATTTCCAATATGTAATTAAAAGTCGCTGATCTGTGAATGAAAACTCAATTTCCAACAAATTAATTCCTTTTACGTGTTTTCTATTGGCACCTTAAATCCGATGAGCATGGATTCAAGTAAGAAGAGAAAGTTGATTGAGTAGGGTATATTCATGAGGCCAACCAATTAAGAAAAATTACACATCAATAATCAAACGCATGTTGTTATGATTATTAATCCACCCTTGTCCAATTTGGTCATATGTCTAAATCAGGAGTCATGTCGAAATCGGGAGTCCTTCTAGTCTATTTTTAGTCACTAGCACCATTGGGTCCACTTGGCCTAATTGTGCACAAGTTCCAGTTACTAAAGTGTGGGGAACAATAATTAATTCCTACTGCCACTGATTTCACTTGCATGCATCATTTTAGGAGCCTCCTAGATCAATCCCTACAATTTAGGAGCCATTGGGAGTGTCAATACCAACCTTCATCAGTTGAGTTCAGTTAGTGACTAGTCAAGCTGAGTTTGGAGTCAGTTACATTTAATTCTAGTCCTCTACATTCAGTTAGCACTAGGTTTTCATGGCTAAATGCAAAAGAGGTGTATTCCTCACCTACCACAGTCATTTAGCCTTAGTTAACACTTAATTAGACACTTGAGTTGTGTTTTAGAACTCCGATGAACTCCAATAATGATTTAGAAAAGGTCAGTTAACGATTAAGCCCTCTGATAATGATATACACAAGTCCTTAGTTACCTACAATCAAGTAGAGTCTAATCAATTCGAATTTCCTCATGTGGATTTGAATTGCATGTGGCTATTTAGCATTTATATTACATTGTAATTAATTATCTAATTACTTTTTTATTAATGAAAGCAGTCACAGTTGCAAGCCATTTTTGCACTGTTTCATTCTTCAATTGCTGAGTAAATTGTGTGATCTATCTTGTGATTTGTGTGTTTGTCCATAGATCTATGTGCTCAATTTAATATGGTATAAGAGCCTCAATAGACAAGGCACTTCTCCTCCTCAGATCTCCTACTTGATCATTTTTTTGAGCAAAATTTCTCCTTCCAGCTCTGGACCAGAAGCAGAAGGTTTACCACTTAATACCCCAATTTAAGGAATTGTTTATCAAGCTTGCTTGATCAATTATGCTAGGTGTGATGAAAACCTGAAATGCACAGGATTTCCATCCTTAATTTGTTTTTTTTGTGTAATTGCAGGTACAAACTTCAAACAGATTCATCAGTTCCTCTTCCAACCATATTCATAAACTATTCAGAATGGAAGAAGAAGATGATTGCATCTCTGATGAGACAAGGTATCTATGGGGTGTCTATTGGAATCTATGAAGATTGTTTTAATGAGAATGACTGGCTGAATGAATGTGATGCAGCTTTTCAAATAATGGCACTGGCTCCTTCTCCTATTTTTTGCTAGCTCGAGAGATCTATTGAATACCCAAAGGAACTCTAGACAAGATTGGACAGAACATTTGGAAAGATTGATGAGGATCATAATAAAGCACTTTGGAAATAACATCCAACACCATAATGGTTCCTGATCCAAAATTCTTGGCCTCTACTTTCTCTGCTGAAGTTGTTCAATATATAAAAGAAGCAAAGTCCTACAGTGATTTTCCTTTGAATTATGTGCAAAATTTTCCAGTAATTGCTTTCGAAAGTAAAGAGAAATTTGATTTTTCTCCCTCTAATGTTGTTGTTAGTGTGAAAATATGTAATACCTTGGATATTTTGGAATAAATATCAGATTACCAGAGTGATCCATTCGCTCCCCATGATCTAGATCTTCCAACAAATTCCTGCAAGATTGCACACACCAAAATTTATAATTTTGAAGAAGAAGAAAACTATGCATCTACCGTCTCGATGGACCATAATATTGGATATAATATGAACATTATTGGATCTGATATGATCCTATTTATATCTTATCTAATATTTCATGGTTCAATATTTCAGGTTCATAAGCTTTCAGTAATTCTTGTAACTGTTCTCATTAATTTTGTGAAGAAACAAGTACCGTTGGTCTCCTTTAAAACTGTTGCCGAGGATTTGATTTCATTTCACAATTTTGGATATGATATGAACCTATTTAGATATGATTTACTTTCTTACCTGATATTATTTGGTTCAAATTTTAAAATCCAAGAGCCTTCAGTCATGCTTGTAGTTTCTCTCACCAATTTCGGTGTGAAAAATCAAGTACCACAATTCTTCCTCAAAATTGTTGTTAGGGATTTGGTGTTAGTTTCATGTTATGAGGTTGCTGATATTTTATTATGTGATTCATTAGATATTTCTGAAGCTATATCATATTATGTATGTCAATCATTTTCTCTCCATAGTCCTAGGGATTCTTTACTTTTGGTCGCATTCTCATCTCCTCATAGAACTGGTAAAGAGGAATATTTTTTGCATCCACCTAGACACTTGCTCCTAACACTTGGGGCTGTTTTTAACACTCATGGTTTTCTGTTCATGGATGCAACATATCAGTTTATTGAGTGTTACTCACATGGTTTGAATATTCAAGAACCTTTTCTCACTTATCAGTTGATTTCAGTTTCTCTACATGGGTCCAGTCTTCATCCAGCAGTTCTCTATATTTTTATTTAGTTGAGCATATCATTATTCTTCAAAAGAGGAAGATTTCTCCAAACATAATGATGTATAGGTTCACATTCCAAGCCCTAGGATACTTGTGCACAGAAGAACCAGATTGATCCTAATTCTACCTGCTTAATTAGAGGGGGGGATTTTTTCCCGTGTGGTTTTTTCCCCAGCTCCTTGTATTGAGCAGTTACTTTACTTTACTTACTGTAATGGGTGACCTATGGTCTTAGTTACCAGGGCCCATAGATTTTCCAAGTTGGCATTTAGGGGGGTCATTAGGATTATTAATCCTCCCTTGTCCAATTTTGTCATATGTCTAAATTAGGAGTCATGTCTAAATCGGGAGTCCTTCGAGTATATTTTTAGTCACTAGCACCATTGGGTCCACTTGGCCTAATTGGGGTACATGTTCCAGTTAGTAAAGTGTGGGGAACACTAATTGAGGCCTACTACCACTGATTTCACTTGCATACATCAGTTTAGGAGCCTCCTAAATCAATCCCTACAATTTAGGAGCCACTAGGAGTGTCGATACCAACCTTCATCAGTTGAGTTCAGTTAGTGACTAGTCAAGCTGAGTTAGGAGTCAGTTACATTTAGTTATATTCCTCTACTTTCAGTTAGCACTAGGTTTGCATGGCTGCATACAGGAGAGGTGCATTCCTCACCTACCACAATCAACTAGCCTTAGTTAACACTGAATTAGACACTTGAGGTTGTTTTTAGAACTCTGATGAACTCCGATAATGATTTAGACAAGGTCAGTTAACTATTGAGTCCTTCGATAATGATTTAGACAAGGTCTGAGTTACCTATGGTTAAGTAGAGTCTAATCAATTTGAATTTCCTCATGTGGATTCGAATTGCATGTGGTCATTTATCCATTGTATTGCATTGTAATTAATTATCTAATTACTTTTTTATTAATGAAAGCATTCACAATTGCAAGCCATTTTTGCACTATTTAATTCTTCAATTGCTGAGTAAATTATGTGATCTATCTTGTGAGTTGTGTGTTTTTCCATAAATATATGTGCTCAATTTAATACATATATGAACATGAATTAGCCACCAAAAGTGTGTTATCTTTATTCTATAATTGTCAATACAAAGTGTCATGATATCAACTAGACACCAAAGAACCAAAGGAGACACACTATCACTTCTTCAACACAAGAACCAAAAGAGACGAACTATTACTTCTTCAATAGGATTTATGATCCTGATGCAGACCAAGAGGTTGAAAAAGTTGAGGATCTTCAAGTAAGAAATTTTGATATTTCGACACCATAATCTCAACATAATTATTGTAAGAGATATGTTGAGCTTGTAGATGAGGATTATACCTCGTTAGGGCATTATATGTGATTATCAAAGAAAAAACAGGTTTATTTTGTTTTGATCCTGAAGATATAAAAGAACGAACCCAAAACATACCAAAACAATCCTGCACATGCGAAGAAATATTGAGAATTATTGTTATGGATGTATGTACATTTGATAATTTGGTTTGTAGGATCATAAGGTAAGTTACCCCGAACCTCTCACATAATGTTTAGGGTTTTTAAGAACAAAATTTAAAAAAGCATGCCCATGTATGGCATGTATAGAACCCACTGGTTCTATATGAGACCGATTGGTTTTTAGCAAGGAGGTTGGTTCTGTATTCTATGCAATATGGATTCTATCCCTCTGAGCAAAATTGTTGATCATCATATGTATCATCATGATGTTGTTCTCAAAATTAAACTTAAGCTACATTTTTCCAGCAAATAGGAGGTCGATTTCCTCCTAGGGAACAAAATCAACAAATAAAATACTAAAAAACAACAAGACATCAACCCCCAAATGTAGTACGGTGCTTGAGTTTTTGAAATATGTAAAGATCCCTTCCCTGGTTTTTGAGGTTTCATACATACAAGAGGTATTTTCTTCTATAATAGAGGGTTCTCATTTACTGGGAAAATTTGGCCATAAATCATCCCCAAATAGTAGAAATACTATATCTAGATGGAAATCTATCACAGCAACTATAAAGACTTAAAACATTCTTTTCTAAATCTATCCTTGACTACACTAACTTATCAAAAGCATTATTTTCACATAAGAACTAAAGTTAACCTAGTTCTAACTACTAAGAGAGAGTATTTTTAGTGTTTATCATGTACAGAAACATGTCGTACTCCCAACTCCTAGCTAATTACAGTTCATGCAAACTGTGCATGTCTTACTTCATCAACATTATGAGAACTAAATCCACTCAACTAGTTTCCTAATTTTTATCTTGAGATTTAATATGTTTCAAACAGTAATGATGAACTATTGACAATCCAAACCAAGTATTCTATTACAATCCATTGAAAAATCTCAAGAAGGACCATCCATTGGAAAAAGTCAAGTAGGATACCTCTCTCTCACCAGATAGCCCACTTCCTAGAAAATATTAAATGTGTTTTCAAATGGGTTCCCAATCATAAATTATGTTTACGTTTCCCAAAACCAGCCTATGTGATGGGAAATGCTAGTGACTCACCTAAACAACCCAAAGTGGGTATCATATATGATTCACAATGTGATGGAATTCTTAGCTCCTTTCACTTTTGATGATGTTACCCCTGGAATATCAATTGAATCCATTCTAGTATCCATCAACCAAATAACATAAAATTGGATGATTATCTCAAGAAGCAGAAGGTTATTACCCTTATTAACTTTGAAACTACTTCAAACAGTAAAGAAACTTAGAGAGTCCCATATTAGTATTTGGTGCTTTCTAATGCCTATGAGACCACCTTTAATAGGACATTGATATTGTAACCTGCAAAAGAGTTTATCATTATATAGCCCACAGACCATACATTAAAGCCTCTATGTAGAGAAGATGGAGAAACTATAACATATTTTTTCATAAGATGTGCTTCTGTCAAGCAATTGTAGGAAGAGGTTGATTGGTTAAATTGTATGAAAGATGGTTAGGTGGGGGAATATGTTGAACCGTATTAAAATTATTAGTGGGGAAAGGAGTTGAAATAATGGAAAGCATTTCCTTTCTTGACTAGTTGGGGAGTATGTCTAGCTTAAAAATCAATGGTCTTTGAAAAAAAAATAGATCCCCTCTTTTCAAGTGGCAATCCAGATTAGAGAAATGGATTTTCCTTATAAAATTCCAGTGACTCTAAAACCAGAGAGACGACTATCGAAATTTTTAGTTAATAAAATTTGACCTCCAATTTCTTCGATGGTTCAAGACAAGTGCCACAGAATAACATTAGTGATGAATTAGACTCCATCATCGCTTGGATATGAAGTGTCAACTGTAAACAACAATCTGGACTGTAGGGATGCTTATGGAATTTAGAAGTGCTTCTGACATAACACTAGTAAAAAATGAGAAATAAGGGACCAAGAGACCAAAAAAATTGGTCACCGTGATTTTTCTAAGGGATAAACGACCAAAATTGAGAAATTTTAAGTGAGCTAACTAAAAATGACAAAGATAAACGACTAATTTGGTCATGGGATAAGAACTAAACTAAAAATGACCAATTTGGTTATGGGATAATATTTAAACTAAAAATGACCTCATAAAATTTGGTAATTTTTAGTTGTGGCACTGCGACAATGGAAAATTCCAATTTTGACAATAAATTTGTACAATTTACTAAATTTTAACATTGCAGATGGATTCAAAGACCCCTTCTACAGTGTTAAAATTTAGTAAATTGTAACATTGTAGATGAATTGAGAGACACGAGCTCCCTCTCAACATTGTCATGTCATGAATTTGGTGTTATTGTGTTTGGTTTGTCATGATGATCACGTTCATATTTTGTTTGAACAAAACCATTATCATTTGACCCTCTCGGCAGTTTCTTGAAGGTTTGACAAGTTCATGTCTTTTGCATCATCATGTTAGCTTAAAATTGTCAATTTCACTAATTCTCCATATACATCCATCAATTATGGTTCTTCTCGTGCGCGAGTTTGGAAAGTTATAAAGTTCCCCTCTAGTCAATTTTACTAATTCTCCATATGCATCCATTCATTATGGTTCTTCTCGCGCTTGTGTTTGGAAACTTATAAAGTTCCCCTCGAGATCTGAAATCCTTAATAAATTAAATCAAATTATAAACTTAAATTCGAGAATGTAATGTGCACAATATGGAGTTGTTTCATTGTCAACACACTTAAAAATTGTTTAGAAGCTTCAAGGTGGGATTGTAATGTGCACAATATGGAATTGTTTCATTGTGAACATGTTGAATGATTGTTGTTGTCATAACTTAGCAAGAAATAAAAAAATATGTTAGGTCATATCCATCAAGGTGTAATTCACACAAAATCATGAATAAGTAATCAAGCCTAGGTAAAAATATTAGACAATCTTGATGACAACTTAGATAAATAAAAATATGATTAGATGATAGTTAATTAGGCTTAAAAAGCATGCATGCTTCAATGACCATGAATAATGGTAATGGGTTATGACCATCCTTAGACATTATAGAGAAACATCAATTGGTCATGCTAACCCAACAACGACATTTTTTACTCTATTGTTGCTTAGGATTCTTGCTCATATTTATTTTCATGTGAAAACCTAGCAATACCAAGTGGTTATAAAAATGCTCATGCATAAGCATCTCGTTTCAACAACAACTTGATCATAAGGAAAGGAAAATAATTTCTATATTGACATGAAAGTACCCCTCAAACCACATCTCCTCATTAAGAGGAACTTCACATGACAATACCCCTCAATCTTTGAAATGACCTATCATAAATTCTAATAGTTGTCTATTACCTTTGCATATGTTATGCATTATATACATACACACACACACACACACACACACACAAACACACACACACACACACACACACACACACACACACACACACACACACACACACATATATATATATATGCAATTTGATAAAATAAATTACAATTTAATATGTAATATTGAATTATTAAGTAGGTCAAGTATGTTTATTATGATGATTGTTTTTACTATATATACTTTTTGTTAATTTTTTTATCATTTTTTATTTTTTAATAAAACAATTTATAGTCATTTATAATTTTATAATATATAAGAGTGAAAAAAAATTGACACCCATAAATATAATTGAAAGGTAAAGGGCATGCAAAACTCAAAACCGTCATGAAAATATTGTTTGATAGGTTGAATAATTGAAAATCCAAACCAGGTTGAGAGCCAAACCAAAGCCAAATCAAGTTCCATGTCCCCATCCAACTGTCGGTCCTGTTGAACAAGTTCACCAATTAAACCCATGTGATTTATATACTATATCCACTGTCGTTTCGACCATATGACAGGTTTTTGGCCATTTTCCATGGATTTGATAAAACTATAGAGAGATTATTTTTATGGGTGAAGTCGCAGCAAGGGTCTGATTATGAACCTAAATACATATTAGAAGAAGATATTTCAAATTCATGGCTCATATTTTTGTGAAAATGAAGTTGGAGGGAGCTTATGTGTTGAAAGCATCCGCGTTTCTAGAGGAAGATTAGTGCATGTTGGGTGTGATCGGCCTACAATTGTTTTAATCTCCATATAATCAATACGTCATCACGTGATTAAATTTAGTAGGATCGTGATAGAAGAATTTTGGGCCCATCGTTTTGATTCATTTCCCTATTTCCCATATGCTCAAAATATTGATTTGAATTAGGTTCTTCGATGCCCATTTCTCAAAATCCATTTTCCCATATACTCGAAATCTCGATTTGAATCAGGTTCTTCGGTGCCCATTTCGGAAAATTTATATCTTGTATCTTCTATTTTGTGTTATATTACCTCCATTAATATGCCCATGGTTTGAACCCCTCCACAAGTTATTGGGTCATCCTCAGTTGATGGGAATTCAGTTACCTCCAAATATAATCCAAGGGTTTAAAACCGATGTAGATATTGCAAGAATCGTGTGGGATTGATGGGTTTCAAGTGTCGATACAGTTATGTTTTCTATTCTTTACACCGTTACTCAAACAAACATGGATTCTCTTCGAATACAAGGAAGCTAGAGGTTAAGATATCAAAACGTCTAATCCTCTGGTCAAGACTGAAAAAATTCAGAAGATTCAGAGGTTAGGTTATATTTCAATATGTCGGATTTTGAAATGTTTACTGTTTAGGAATTATAGAAAAAAACTTTGATTCCATTAGGAAACTTGATTCGCACTTTTTTATGCATCATGAAATGGTTAGCAAGCATATTCTATTTAGTTTTGTCTTTGATTCTTTCAAAATATAATTTTAGAAAGAAGAATATTGGACATGTAAGTTCTAATTATTATTTTAGAGAATAATTGAAATTGGACAGAACCAAATCTAGGCTCTCATGTATTTTGAAGATTCCTTACCAGAGCAATAATTTTTTTCTACATATTCTTTGGTGAATCCATCTACATTTGCACACGTTCATGACGAATTTTAATCAAGTATAATTGGAAAAGGCTCAACTAGAAAAGGAGAATTTTTTTTTGAAAGATCACATAGAAGAGACCTTGTTGTTGATAGAGTAGCAAAGGTGGAATATTCAAGAGGTTCAAGAACAAAGGCTTTCAATTAGTGTGCAGAAAAAAAAAAATTTAATGCTTGTTGAAGGGCAACCTTTCTGTTGGGGATTATAATCAAAATATCTAGGGGCTCTGAGGAACCTAGCATCAGAAAATGTGGAATGGCTAGCAGATATATATATTTACGAGGGAAGCAACATTCTCATAAATTATGGAATCTTCAGTTGCAGGTATACTGATTTTTGTTTATGTCTCTACCTTGTTCTCTATTTGTATTTCGTAAATGTATATACTCAATAGGAAATGTAGATCAATTAATATTTGAAAAGTTATTTTTTTGGAGAAATGTAGTCCTTCATACACTTTTTTATTAGGGGCATATGACAGATTCCATCACTTTCCCTGCTTATCCATGCTTGGTAACCCTAAGAGACTCCATAAGATTTGATCTATAGTCCTTATTAAGCATTTGCATGAAAATTTCTACCAACCAAGCTAACCTTGGGGATATCTTTGCAATATTGTAACTTGTCAGCAATAGTTCAGCATCAGAATCCAAGGCAATGCTATGATTTTTATCATGTGCTTCTTCGATACACAAATTTCCAATATCTGTAAAAGGTTAATTGTTATTGACGTTTTATCAAAATAGACAAAGCAAGGAGATGAAGAAAAACAAATCTTAATATCCCATGTTGTAAGTTCACAAGCATGTATAAATTATGTGTGGAATAAAGGGACCATGCTAGCACACCTGAAGTGCACTCATAAAGGTTTTAGAAAACTGAGGAAAATATCTCTAACAAGTTCTCCAAGTGGATTTTGTGTTAGATTTGTAAGAGGATCCGATGTTACATTATAAATTTTATGTTACTGTTTTTCATTTAATCTCTCCATAATCCTATTTCACCCATCATGGTTTGAGAGTGCAAGATATATTTGTTATAGAAATACTCTACGCTTCAAAATTGGACTTTACATTAAAAAAATTTAACCCCTCTCTCTAGTAGACCTGAATGAACACTGTAGATATTCTTAAGTGTAACAGTGTCAATGAAAGTATGTTACTTGGAAAGTAAGGGTATGTATTTGCTGGGAGTTAAGCAATATTATGTATCAACCATAATCATGGCATATGAGTCTCCTAAGGTCAAGTTTTATTTATTAATGTTTTATCCAACCATAGGGATATGGTACAAACAATTTCATGGTTTTTTAGTTTAAGATATTATTGGATATCATTGGAAGCTCACCATCCATCAAGGGCATGATGTCCCCTTTTTTATACACTTGTTAAACATCAAATATGTCATGGTGTTAATCTCAGTATTTTCAAGATTTGGTGTTTGAAGACCATGCAAATAGAGAAATAGATTTGTTGTTTTATGTGCTAGATTCTACCATACTAAATTATGATACCATGAACTCAATCCAAGGAGTCATTAGTTGACATCAACATATTCTAGTTTCACATTAGGAGCATCATTTTTGCCAGGTCTAAAAAAACTATGCCACGACGGTAGGAACTCCCAAACAATGATAGACATACTTTTTTAGGTATGCCCAAAACTATTTTTATAGGTATGATAGACATTATTGTGAAGTGCTCTATGGGAAATAAGAAGATTACATGTTTTTCTTCCTAAAACTTCACCAAAAGTTGGATGCATTGTTAATAATGTGTGTTGATTATTGTAAAAATCATGCATGGTGATGAAGATAAGGAATATTTTGTGGTTGTTGAATCCTATTCAAAGAATGCCATTTCAAAGTAGTTGTCCCTCTCCATCTTAGAATAAAGAATTTCTGAAACCTGAAACCAATCTAGAAATTGAAGATTCTCCTTGAAAGGATGGTCCTAATCCTCAGGATCTTTTAGGAAAATCATCATTGAAATCCCCTTTCAGCGACAAATCACCAGAAACTATGTCACACGTAATCTGAGACAACTCACATGGAAGACATTCCAATGGTACTAGAGATCCTCTTTGCAACCTACATATAACTTTAAAGTTGAAGGAATTCAGTAAAAATGCAAAAGTGGATTGCAAAGTAACCAAGGAATTTGAAGTTTGGATTGCATCTCTTAGAGCAGAAGCAGTTATGTTCTGTCAAGAAAATGGTTTCAAAATGAGCTCTTTTTGAGGATGGAGATAACCAAACTGTTGTGTGTTGAATATCAACATGTGTATGATATTTTCAAAAATTGCATATTATATTAGAGATAGGACTTGATATATTAACAACAGTAAGACAAGTACAATAGTAAAACAAGCATCACACAATTGAACACATGATTTTTCATGCGGAAACCTTCAAGGGAAAAAACCCCAAATCATTAGTAATTCATCCTCTAAATGAGATGACTAAGTTTGTACATGAAGAGAGAATTTTTTTTCTCAAAATTATGAAATGAATGTACAAAAAAATTCCAAAACCAAACAATCCCTAACATGCTTCAACTGTTGCTCCCTCTGTCGCCACATGTACTATACATCTGCTGCCATGATTTCCACATGGACTGTACCTTCCAAGTAACTTAGCGGGGGTATGTGGAATCATGCCTCTCTTCATGAAATACTGTAGCATCTTCTACTACTAACCTTGTCACCATCGAAATGACTCCTAATTGTTCATTTTTTCCTTGTATCCACCACCGAGTCTGTTGGTTTTTTATTATGACCACCACCAAGGGCTATAGCATCCCTTTGCAACAAACACCGAAGCTATTTTCTTACTATGACCACCACTAACGGAAATAGCAGACATTTACAACCACCACCGAGCCTGTTGCTGTTGTTATACCACCGTGGTTGCTTCCTTCCTGTCGCTGCCCATTGTGACCTTTATCATGAGTTGTAGTAGCTCTACTACTACTTTTCTTTACCACAAAGATAATCCTCCACCACTGTGAGCTATAGGATTACAAGAAGAACCCCAAGAAATATTTAAGTGCTCCCAACGTAGAAGAAGAAGAAATATAATTTATCCATGAATTGCCTCGGTCAATATTTACGATGATGATGAATACCTCAATCAACGAGTTGTAGGGGAATTCAATTTGTTGTGTTATGTGTTGAAATGATTTGAAAATTTCCTTTATTTCTAGTCCATAATGCATTTAAGTTGGTTCCACATAGTTAGGAGTTGACATTAGGGATCACTTTTTTTTTAATCTTTGACCCTTGATTTTTAATATTTTGTGGTTCAAAGGTATTCTTGGTGTTTGAGTGACCACAACAAGTTGCCTCAAGGGTCCTTGTGGTACATTCATTACCACTCAAAGTACATATTCATAAATAAGGAAAACTATCCAATGCTTTATCTTGATCTCCTCGTGCCACCAAGATCAGGTTCTAGGTCTTTCAACCAGGGGCATCTAGTCTCTAGAGAAGGTAGCATATCCCATAGATCAAGGAGAATAGTGCATCACTTTCCCATATCTAGTATGGGGTTTATGGTGATGACTTGGTAACTGGAGAGGTGCCTCAACCCCAGGATGCATTAGGTGACTTAATGCCAAATACTTTGTAACAGACAAAGCACCTCCATTCTCATAGATAATGGAAGTAAGCCCCAGCCAAAGATATTAGTCTCATATTATGTTAAATTCTCAGTAACTAAATGGGTTCCTCCATTCAGTGAATGCCCCTAAGCTTGAGGCTGAGTCCCCCAGTCCCAAACTGGGTCAATTTCTTGGTAAATGACCAGGTGCCTCCATTTTCCTAGACAATGGCCCTCAACCCCAGGATGAGTCCCCTAGTCCCATACTGGGTCAATTTCCTAGTAAATAACCAGGTTCCTTCATTCTTAGAATGGACCTCAGCCCCAGGCTGGGTCAATTTCCTGGTAACTGACCTAGTGCCTCCATTCTCCCAAAGAATGGATCTTGATGTTGCTTAAGAAAAAATAAATATTGTGTAAACTTAAGAGTTAAAGGTAGATCCAGAAAACCTTCTTGAAAAGATGGTTTCAAACTCTCTGGATGCAGAAATAGGGCAACATTCCGATGTGACAAATTATTTGTGTTGGTGGAGCTTTGGTTGTACTGCAAGATCTCTTAATACAACAATAGCTTGAATCATTTTTAAGAAACAATTTCTTCAATTAAACTAAAGAGTGGGGAGGAAGTGATTAATACCTTAGTATAAGATTTAACATCACTATTATGATCATATGATGTAGAAATTTTGTACTTTAGTACCATTGTGTATATTTCTAACACTTGAGTTGAACATTAGAATTGTAATGTCTCTCTGAATTAGCATATTCTCTCTTTGTTAGAATAATCAACCCATAGTATTTACCCACTTAGACATTAATTCATTTATTTTTGTCTTATTTGCCTAGTCCATGAGTCCCACCATGTGCAAGTTGCTAATTGCCTATCCATAGAGGTCAAACTTGCCATTATTGACTCATGGAGCGCTTGCGAAAGCATTGGGAAT
>LPNX010957593.1:249879-267069 GCA_001517045.1 Pseudotsuga menziesii | reverse complement strand
ACCCAATGACTAATCACTCAGCATTAAAGGAACTACAATAGAATCCAAAGACTGAGAACCAACTTTGTGAATCAACATGATTTGAAGCATAAGTCCACCAGATTTGAAGAAGTTCAGTTCGACATTAGATTGATTTTGAATTGAGTTGTGATAGTAAGATAAGATTAGGGTTAGGATTAGGGTTTCCTTGGTAGGGTTATGGTTATGGGCCATGCATATTACACAATAAACCCTAGTTAGGGATAGGATTTTCCAAATTTGGCCTTTGTTGGCATGAAATGCATTGTCCAGCTTTGGCCCTCATTGGTGTGACTGCATTGTCCCCTACTGAGCGAAACCATAGCTTCAGAAACCACCGTAGATGGAGGTCACTAGGCAATGGACAGGAGGGAGAGGCCCCCCCCTAGCTAAAATCCCATGTCACGAATCCAACGGAATCAACGGTTCATCGATCAGAGGCCGGAGCATCAATCTATGGCGAGTTGCAGGTCACCTCCAGATAGCGTTTAGGGACACCTAGTGGACTTGTGCCTTGTGCGCAAAAAACCTCACGTAGCCGCAATTTTGAATTCCGTCAAATCCTAATAGTGTGTTTAGGCATGGGAAATATGGCAACACCAACTGCATCCCCACCATCTGTGGCTTTAAAGCTTTGGCCCTCATTAGCGTGACTGCATTGTCCCCTACTAAGTGAAACCCTAGCTTTAGAAACCACTGTAGACGGAGGTCATCGAAAAATGGACAGGAGGGAGATGCCCCCCCCCCTAGCTAAAATACCACGTCACAAATCCAATAGAATTTAAGGCCCAAGCATCGATCTATGGAAAGTTGCAGGTCACCTCCAGATACCGTTCAGGGAGGGCCTAATAGACTTGGGCCCAATGCGCAAAAACCTCATGGAGCGGCAATTTTGAATTTCGTCAACTCCTGCTAGCGTGTTTGGGCATGGGAAATATGGCAACGCCAACTACATCCCCACCATCCGTGGCTTTCCAGCTTTGGCCCTCGTTGGTGTGAGTGCATTATCCCCTATTGAGTGAAACCCTAGCTTCAGAAACCACCGTAGATGGAGGACATCGGGCAATGGGCAGGAGGGAGAGGCCCCCCTAGCTAAAATACCATGTCACGAATCCAACAGAATCGATGGTTCATCGATCGAAGGCCCGAGCATCAATCTATGGTGAGTTGCAGGTCACCTCTAGATACCATTCAGGGACACCTGGTGGACTTGGGCCCGGTGCGCAAAAAACCTCATAGAGCCGCAATTTTGAATTCGGTCAACTCCTACTAGCGTGTTTTGGCATGGGAAATATGGCAACACCAACTGCATCCCCACCATCTGTGGATTTCCAGCTTTGGCCCTCGTTGGCATGACTGCATTGTCCCCTACTGAATGAAACCCTAGCTTTAGAAACCACTGCAGAAAGAGGTCACCAGGAAATGGACATGAGGGAGAGCCCCCCCCCTAGCTAAAATCCCACGTCATGAATCCAATGGAATCAATAGTTCGTCGATCGGAGGCCCAAGCATCGATCTATGGCCAGTTGTAGGTCACCTCCAGATATCGTTCAGGGACACCTGGTGGACTTGGGCCCGGTGCGCAAAAAACGTCACGGAGCCACAATTTTGAATTCATCAACTCCTACTAGCGTGTTTGGGCATGGGAAATATGGCAACGCCAACCACATCCCCATTGTCTGTGGCTTTCTGTGCATCAACGACTTAATGTTACTTTTGAGTTGTCGAGCTGTCATTGCTAGTATGTTGTTTTGTTTAAGGATTTTTATAATACATGATCAATGAGAAACATGAGGAAATGAGTTTATTGTTATATTTTAATTGGAAATTAAACTCTTTAATAAAATCACATCTTTTAATTGAAAATTAAAATATCACAATTTCAATTACACCAATGACCCAACATGTTAGCCTCCCAAAATTTTCTATTATGCATTACATGAAACATTAACCTTTCGAAAGCATGAGAGGTTCCAAATTTTGTTTGTTTATTAAGTTTATCACTTAATATATTCACATGCATGATGTTTACCTACTTCACATGCATAATTTTAGTGCATGTTACTTTTGAATACTTCATATGCATAATGTTGAAGCATGTTACTTTGGAGTTGTTTGTGTCAATATTAGTAGGTTATTTTCTTCCACTTTCAATGTTCAAAAAAACATAATCAACTAAAAACAAAGTTAAATAAATCTCTTATTATGTTTTATTATCTTTTAAGTAGAAATTAAACTTCTCAATAAAAAAAAATGAGATGAAATTCCAACACTACTAGGCACTACACCTTTGGCAATGGACATGCGGGTATAAGAGGTGAGTTGTCAAGAAGGAAATTATACAGGCCTTAAAACACCAGTTTATAATTGTGGCATCTTGCTTCCATCATCCTAGTTGTATATATCGGCTGAAAACATTGACAATACTACCTACTTGAAAAATTAGGGTTTTAGTCCTGTAAGAGAGCCTACAAAGAACTTTGATAGGTATGACCTACAGAGGTACATGTATGTATTCTAATGTTATGTATATCATGTGAATGAGATCTTGAAATGTTCATATGATTGATATATATGGTTTATTGATCATATGTAAAATTTGGCATGTTCATTAATTTGACATACAAGAGAACTTTTGGCATATTTATAAACAACATTATGGAAAATTTTGCATATCAAGAACACAAAATTGACATATTCATAAGAAACATACATGGGAAAATTAAAATTATGATACATACCTCATCATGCTAGATCCCACCTATTATCATATAGCCAAGCCTTTCGGATCATCTCTTATAATGTTGGTCTACATTAGTCTCTCGTTCTCTGTATCCGGTAAGAAGTAGTGTACCTTCAATGAATTTCGGCTAGGCATTGTTTGTACCTGGAGGTTTGTACCAATGATTAAGTTGGTAAAGTGATACACACTTGCACCTGGTTTGTAATCCCTGTAAACATATCCACCCTTCTTTCTTGCATTGTTTTCATGTGTAAGGTATTCACCTTTAACAACCATAGACCCAATGGGGAAGTGGTTGTTTTCATCATTAGTCATGGACATAATGAGGGTTTGCTTTCCCTCTATACAACGTGCCAACCAGTAATCACCACCCCATTCACTATCTTTTGATGAAACCATTGCGTATATGTGTCTTGCATAGTATGATTGTAGGTATATGATCAAATATTTTTCATGTGATACAAGGCCATTAATGTGAGTTTTAAGACTATGTAAATTATACAAAATAATGTTAAGGAAATGCATCATACCAGGTTGTATAAGGTCTAATACATGATCAAAATCTATAGAAATAGATGATTGGTCTTCTTCCAACGGAGTTAACTCAACAATTGCACGTTGATCAAGTGAGAGTGATATGTGATCCCCTCCATCAACCCAATCCAATTATTCACACACATCCCAGTCACCATCACAACAAGGAGGGAAAAACAAGCGAGCTTTCTGGTCCAAATTTCAAATACTAGGTTATTAGAGCTTCAAACTAAATGAAAGCCACGAGTCCCAGGAATAGTCTTGCATTCCCATGCATGTGAACAATCTATGTCTACCACCTCACAAAAAAATCTCTCCACATGTCTCTTTCTTGTGGATTCTACTCGCATAGCTGATTCCTCTCCCATTACTGACATGCACCACCTGACTATAGATTGAGCATTTCGAATAGTAGATATTGTAGATGATTTCAATTCCTCTCTTCGTAGGGCTGTTTTGACACATGCTCCGACTCCATCATGCTCTCTTTTACCATGCCCAATCTCAAAATAGTTCCACATA
Source organism: Pseudotsuga menziesii (assembly GCA_001517045.1). Lineage (NCBI taxonomy): Eukaryota > Viridiplantae > Streptophyta > Pinopsida > Pinales > Pinaceae > Pseudotsuga > Pseudotsuga menziesii. The sequence continues at coordinate 263,252 of LPNX010957593.1, read as the reverse complement.
TGTGGAACTTTGTAGTTTTTATGCAATGAACACAACCATTGAAATATGCGTGCATTTTTGAACTGACCAGCACATCCATCAGACCAAATCCAGTACCGATCCATCTGTATGTTCCTACCCTTCAAATGATCATAGAACATGATGAAGCACTGACGTACATAGTGGAAGTCATGGCACCTATCATCACTTATGTAGAAGTGATATTCCGTTAGAATTTTTCTTTGCTCTTCAATGCTATTTGGGCCATGCCTATATATGATATGCACCATCAAGGAAACCTTCTCAAAGTGATAATACTGACTTTGGATCTCATTTTGAGGTTGTAGAGTGTAGTTCTTGGCAAAATCAACAACTAAAAGTATAGTACCACGAGGAAATGTATCTCTGCATATTCTAAACTTCTCATCCTGCCATCGTGCCAAGTGGACATGCTGAACATATTGATGTGTCTTTTCAATAAATTCCTTGACGAAGACACTAACTTGTACATGTTGACGCAAAATGATCTCAATATCAGGTTTTTTTTTTAAGTAAGGAATGAAATGCAACTGTTCAAACATAAGTTTATAGATAAATGCATGTACCTGAGATGTCACCAATTGTATTTTTTTGCTTTCTTTCCCTGGGACTATTTCATAGTTGATATATTTGAAACTTTTCATGTCTGTAACCATATTCCCAAATTCATTGTCTCCAGTCTCATGCATACATTGGCTCAATAATGCCATTCTAGCACAGTTGGAGCAAGTTCCATCCAAATAGGATTTTGCATAGTAAGTTTGCCCCTCATGCCTATTGCACATGATACTATGAATGAATTCTCTTGATGAGGTCAGAGATATTGTCAAGGAGCAATCCTGCAGATGGTTAGTATGCAACACGTGACGAATGTACAAAAAAGTTTCATAGTAATATTCATATTCTACATGGTATCTACAACAACAAGTGTTACGAAGAGTATTTATTCTAACATACCAGGGCTTACATTTCTTGAAATATCTTTTCCCCAAATTCAATTGTCTATGTTCATTCCTAAATTTCTCGTATAGTTCTGTCTGTGTTATATCAAGAAGATGCTTAATATGTGGTTCACGGTCCTTTGAACCCCTTCTCAGTTTTAGTACATCCTTCCGGTTTGAAGAAGGCCTTGTGTGATCATGCCAAAAACTCTGCACTAGTCCCTTTACTGCATCAACTAACTTCATGTCACAACGTGGCAACTGACCAATAAAGGCCCAAAAATCTGTCTGGGCGGTTGTGTCAAGATGTTCTCTTCTAATAGAATACCTACAGAGGGTTTTTACATTCAAATTAACTAGTTTAGATGTAGGCTTTAGAAAACGAAGGACCCTGGTGTTCTTAGTTACAATTGCTTGTGACAACACACAACGAGGCGCATTGCGGTCCTTTGACCGTGTATTCTTACCAATTTTACCAAAGGCATCTACTAAGCTTTTAACTATATGAGAACTTGGTCCAGAATTCTTTATCATCTTTATCCCTAATGATTTCCTAACAATATTCATGCCCCTAGATTTTAACAATGATAAAAATAATCTACATTTATCTCCATCACATTTAGAAATAGAATATTTATTTAGTATATGTTGAGTTTGATAAGCAATACTACGTTTAGATAGCGTACCTTCAATGGAATTGGGGAGTCCTTCATCAACTTGTATACGCTTCGGAGTTCTTTGACGTGTGCTTTCTAATGGAGGTAAGGGGGTTGGATTTCTATCATCTAGTGCATCAACAATACATTTTGGCATTTTAGTAGCAACTTGTTGTCCTTCATTCTCTTCCTGGTAGTTGGATGGTGGAAGTCCAAAATCCTCATCGATGATTCGGATAATATTTTCTTCTTCAATAGTAGGCTCCATGTCCAACGCCTCTTCAACAGTAGGCTCCACGTACAACACCTCTTCATGAGCTTCGTCTTGAGATGGTAACTTATCACTTTGACTTGATGTGGGATTTGAAACATCCCCTAATCAGCACCTACGTTTTGCTTCTTGAATACTTCCATGGGGTGCTTGTTTAACAACTATTGTGAAAATTGAAGGTCCCTCTAGTGAATGCTTCCTTTTTTCTTGTGCTGGATTAATAGGATGAATTGTCGTATCCTCTATAATTGGATTTGGATTAGTTTCCAAAGAAAGCCTCCGATTCATCATGTCTATTCTTTTGTTTTCTTTTTCTTCTTCGATGACTTGTTGAGGTCTCTTCTTCTTTGCTGATTTTCTTCCTCGGTTACGTAAATTCCCCATCACCACAATGATCAATTCAATATAGTTTGTTTTTGTTGCTCCTCAATTACAAGCTTTCAAACCTTTAACGTCCTTTATAACTATTGATCCTTCAAGGTGCTTCAATCTTCCTTCTCACTTGTTCATATTTCCCATCAAAACAATAATGAATGGGAAAATTTACCTTTGGTTCTCTTGAACAATAAACAAATGAAAGTTATATCCACCATCACCATGAAATGACATTGAAGCTTGATATCTTATCCTGTGTGCTCCTCAACCATGAAAGATGTCCTCAATGTTGCACCTGCATAACAAAAAGAATGATGGAGAATGTGTAAATTGTGAGTATTTCCACAGGCGGGCTCATGTTCTTGAAAAAAAACACGCGGTAATCAGATTTTCATAAAAACGGAGTGAAGTTGCTCTCACACAAAAACAATCCATTGTTTTTATAGTCCCAAAATGCGCACGTGTTATATAGAGTCAAAACACGTACGCGATTTGTATAACCAAAACGCGCATGCGATATGTTTAAGCACAATTAATGGGGTGGGTGCACGGCTAAGGCTTTCTTAATTTCTTAATTATTAATTTCTTAAGGATTTCTTAATTTATTTATTATTAATTTTTATTATGATTATTATTCCATTCTCATCTTTCTTATTACTTTATTTTATGTATTTATTCTTCTTAATCTGGTTCATTACATACATTCCCCCTTAAAGAAACGTCATCCTTAAGCTCTTTTTTTAATGTTACTTATATATTACTTGGTGAATTACTTGTTCTTACTATTATTATTATTATTATTATTATTATTTGTTTATTTATTATCATTAATATTATTGGTTTAACTTTTTTCCACACAACACTTATGGCCCCTAAAATGGTATATTATTTGACCCATCTAATGGAACTTAAAATTATTGTTAGGAGGAATAAGGATTTAAATAAATAAGATAAATTTAATTATTTCTCTAAAGCCTATCCATGGCTTGTGGAAATTGAAGGTCCCTCTAGTGAAATTGATGATGATGTTGATGATGATGATGATGAAGATGAAGATGAAGATGATGAAGATGATGATCATGTTGTTGTTGTTGATGATGATGATGATGATGACAATGGTGATGATGATGTTGATAATGTTGATGTTGATGATGATGATGATGATGATGATGTTGATGATGTTGATGTTGATGATGATGATGACGATGGTGATGATGACGACGATGGTGATGATGATGTTGATGATGTTGATGAAGATGATGAAGATGATGATGATGTTGATGATGATGATAATGATGATGATGTTGAAGATGATGATGATGACGATGATGGTGATGATGATGTTGGTGAAGATGATGATGATGATGATGATGATGAAGATGATGATGATGATGAAGATGAAGATGATGAATATGAAGATGATGAGGAAGGTGATGATGGTGATGATGATGATCATGTTGATGATGATGATGATGATGATCATGTTGATGAAGGTGATGATGATGATGATGATGATGATGATGATGATGGTGATGATGATGATGTTCATGATGTTGATGTTGATGATGATGATGATGATGATGATGATGATGAAGATGATGATGATGATGATGATGATGAAGATGAAGATGATGCAGATGAAGATGATCAGGAAGGTGATGATGGTGATGATGATGATCATGTTGATGATAATGATGATGATGATGATGAAGGTGATGATGATGATGATGATGATCACAATGGTGATGATGATGATGATGATGATGATGATGTTCATGAAGATGATGATGATGATGATGATGATGATGATGAACATGATGATGATGATGATGATGATGAAGATGAAGATGAAGATGATGAAGATGATCATGATGACCATGGCGATGTTGATGAATATGATGATGGTGATGATGATGTTGATGATGAGGATGGTGATGATGATGATGATGATGATGATGATGCTGACGACGACGATGATGTTTGATGATGATGATGATGACGATGGTGATGATGATGTTCATGATGTTGATGGTGATGATGATGATCATCATTAGAGGAAATTTCAACTCAAAATGGGCCTCCTAAAATGAATTAATAAAATAATAGCTAAAATAATAAAATAATATTTATTAATTTTGGAGGGAGAAAAGAAAAAAACTACTTTTTTGTTTGTATTTTTGACATATCTCCCCGTGTTTTTACTCAAATTTAGATCGGGAGAGTTTGTTGGATGCGGAATTAAATTCCGCATCCAACGAGTACCCATTCGGCATACTTTTGACGGACCCCGCAACCCCAAAAACAAGAAATACTAGTTTTATGTACACTTTCATTATGATAATAATAATATCATGTTAAAATTAAGGATATTTAAAAAAAATAAAAAAATGTTTTCATAACTATAATAAGATTGGTTTGTTAAAAAATATATTTCTTAATTCTTATTAATAGTAGAATTTCTACAATAATTTTTTTATAAGATAATTATTTTATATATACATTTATGAATGAGAATTGGTATTAGCATTAAACATTAAATAGCATCCATAATAAACTCCCTATTAAAATACAAAGTTGTCTTAACCATTTGTTCCTTTATGGTGAAGTAGAAATTGGTGCAAATTTGGAAGTGAAAATTGGTACATATTTGGAAGTAAAACGTGGTGCAAAATGGGATGCTAAAGTGGTAGCACAAATGGATGCAATATTGGATGTTAATTTGGATGCAAATATGGTGCTAACGGGGATGTCATTTAGGAAGCAAAAGTGGACGCTCTCTAGGAAGCAAAATAGGATGTTATTTAGAAAGAAAACCTCGACGTTGTTTAGGAAGCAAAGTTGGGCGTTATCCTAGAAGCAAAAAAATAGACGTTGTTTTGGACGTCATAAATGATGCTATCTAAGACGCAAAAAAAGATGTTTTTTGAGATGCTTTAAGTTTTGTCCATGACGTGTCCCATTTAGCGTCTAGTTTGATCACTTAATGTAAACAAAAATTACACTAAAAAGGGCCGCTAAATGGGACACTAATTATAGGATTTGTTGTAGTGAGGTGCAACCCATTGAAGCTAGGAGCAAGCAATGGGTGACATTGGGGGAGTTGGGCCTTCCACCCCTACAACAAGCTCTAAGTAGGAGAGGCAACATGGAGCCTCACATAAGTTCGAGCGGTGGGAAGACTTGTTATGGGGAAATGTAGGCCACCAAACCCAACAACTTTATGGAGGTTAGTTAATTAATGATCTTTGTGTTCTTCATTTATTGTATATTATTATATTTTATCTTTATGTATCTAATTATATGGTGTTTGAAATTGCATATGACCATACATTAATCTATTGTCACCAACTGATGCAACAGTGTCAATATCTAGTACTAATGTTGTTGTTGCAGTAGCATGTTCTTTTAGTGTACCACACACCGATGTATGTTGCAATGAATGATTATGACCTAAAGTGATCCCTTCTTGAATTTTTTATCATATGTTTTCAATCCATATTCTAAATCCTTTTAGTTTGAATGTGCTTCTAGTTTGTGCATCACAGGTTCCTTCATTTTATACTTATATATAGGTTGTGGAACAAAGAAATCATGATCCATGTCCACTTGGGGTGGAGACACCACCACATTCACAAGTATCATGTTGTCAATTTAAATCTTGTTTTAATGTAAATTATGTTAAATCTTATTTTTTATAACTAATTAAAATATTTATAAAAATGTTTGTAGGTGACCCCATTTTGCTTCTATAATTACAATACCATTTATCCATGTCCAACCATATTTGACTTTCCATCCATGTTGTATCCCAAGATGTTTGATAATACTAGCATTTGGCCAATTTTCCCATACTCTCGGGATTCCACTCTCACCTCATGGTCATATACCACCTTTATGACATCCCACGGGGTGGTATTGCAACCTATTAGTACCACAGTTTCCATTGAGTGCACATAGTCAACAGCCACCCCTATCCACCACTATCTTGTCTACTTAGATCTCTCCACCTCGTCCCCATGCACACCCCCCCCCCCCCCCCCCCCCCCCCCAACTAGCACCCATGAAGATAATGTAAGGGATGTGGTATGAGATGTTTAGTTGTAGTAGCCAATGCAACCAAGTGCTTCACTTGCTAGTGAATCTCTAATATAGTCTCAAGTTTCACAATAAGATCATTATTTGATGATTTCTTATATAGCATGAGATCAAGTTATTTCCACTAGATTTCCTTAAATTTCATGCTTTAATTCTTTTAACCTTTACAAGTTCGCATAATTGAGACGTTTGGATCACGGAGGAGGAAACAACCCTCTTGATTGACCGCAGATTCTCTAGTGAGTTTTTTTGCATGAATTATTAAGTTCCAATTTCTAATTGTGTTAACTTGTTGTGTAAAAAGTCTTATTATTTTTTTTGTTTTTATATGGATAGTATTCAAAGAGGAGAAACACACAAAGATCGAGAAACTACCCATCTTCTGGTTATGGAAGAAAGAGAAATATTTATTTCCATGATGAGGGTGATAGAGGTTAATGGGTGACCAATTAGTGCCATTTTGTAAAAATGTGCATCTAAGGGACAAGTTTATATATGTATATGTATATGTATACATATATACATATCTATATGTACACACACACACACACACACACACACACATACATACATATATATACGTAAATTCCATCATTGTCCTTTATGAATCAAAGTGTTTGTTTATTTGTGATTATGTTTATGATGAGTATGATTATCTTGATGATAAATCGTCCTCTATATATAATTGGATCATATTGCTAATAATGAAATAAAATATATTTCATACTATGATTGAGCCACAGTCTATGAAAAAATGAATAACATCATCTCATAAACTATAATAATATACAAGATAACAAAATCAATATGATCAAAATCACAAATGGAAGAAAGTTAAAATACATAACTCATAGTCTCGTAACATAATTATAAAACCAAAATACACAATGTCTCCAAGTACAATCTAGGGACCCGTGCGTGACTATGAGGATGCCTAGAATAAACCCTTGAGGAGCTAATGCCAACCTTGGTAAATTGAAGCAACAACTGTGGTGCATGTGTATTTGGTGTTTCCATTGGATATCACACTAGGGAGAGAATGACACACTAGATAATGATAAAGCCTCTTCCACTTAGCATCCAACGGTGGTAATGACCCAACCACATCCGTATGACCCAAGACCAATCGATGGTGTAGTTTGATGCTCCATGCATGGCCAACACCTCTTAATCATGTTTTAGGCTGTAAGGAAGTCACGTTCATCCTCAAACCATGCCCAGGGCCCCGATATCCTATATAGTGTACAAAACCTAGCAATGGTACCCATGAGCCAAAATTCCCTTTACAAATCATGTGTGGTAATTTATGACCCTATGCATGGCCCATGATCCCTAAAAAAATATTTTATTCCCTAATACGTTTTTATCCTGAGACCATGTTGAAGATTTAGAGACCCATATATAGTGCACAAAAATTTGTAGTTGTTCCCACATTAGACCCATGGTCTAAATATTATATTCATAAAGCATGTGTGGTGGTTTGAGACACTACTATTCCCTTTTTCAAAGACACTACTATTCCCCTTATCCATAGTTAAGTTTTAAATCCATATTTACAGTGCACAAAGTCTAAGCCAAAATATGTTGGTTTCATCTCTGAACCATAGTTATGTCACAAAGAGCAATATGCAATGGATAAAACTTTGTAATGTAATTCATATTACACTCATAGGCCATGTATGTTCTTTATAGGGAATATATAGTGGTTTGAGACTATGTTAATCTTTTACTCATGCAAAAAAAAAAACTTATATAGGGATTGCATTGATTTTTTGGACCTTTTGTGTGCCTCATGAACCTAAAATATTATTTTAGGCCCTAAATGATAAGACAATCATTTCCATCATTAGATCATATCTAGGTCCTATACCTTAGATGATAAATTTCATAATGGTGACCATATTACACACATGCATCATCCAAATATTTCCCTTATATGGGTTGTGTGGATATTGGGATTGTATCCATGACACATCCTCCTTAAAATAATATTTTAGGCTATATTAAGATGCTCATGTTCATCCTCAAATCATGGACAAGTCCCAGGATTATATTTAGTGTACAAAACCTCAAATGTGTTCCCTTATTACATCCATGGGATAAAAAATAGATGTAAATGGATTTCCTGGTGGTTTGATACCTATTCATTGCTAATAAGCCCTAAATTCATATTTAAATCCCATCCATTTTAATACTCAAATGATTGTTAGAAATTCAATACTTATTTTCATTTGTAAAACCTTGTTGGAACTCATATTACACCCATCAAACAAAGATTTTATTTACAAGGTGTATGTATTCCTTTTATGGCACATAAGGCCTATAATCATGCTTTAAAACCCACGACACTAGTGGTCCCTAAGACCCATAAATTATGGGGAAAATCTTGTATTGTCACCAATATTATGCTCATGGAATAAATATTCCCTATATAAGGTATTTGTGGTGTTTTGGGACCCAATGCATGGTTACCATAAAATAATATTTTAGGGACTTAAGATGTTGTTCTTCCACCTTACCCAATATCGTGGGCCCCAACACCCATATATGGTGCATAAATCCTCATAATGATGTCAAAATTACATTGATCATCCAAATATTCCCTTTATAAACCAAGTGCATAGATAATGAAACCTAAGATCATATTTTGGGACATGGGGCATATATTTTCATCATTAAAACATGGTATTGGCCATGACACATGTCCTTGCTATGAGAAAATTCACATTGTTTTCCATATTATATTCATGAGTAAAATATTTCCTTTATAGGCCTATTTGGTGAATTGGTATCCTACATATGTCCCAGGAGCCATGAGAACATCATATTTTCCTTATTATGTTGGTTCTCCTCATCAGTCATGATAAATCCTTAAGACCCATATGTTGTGTACAAAACATCATAATGACATTGCTATTTCACTTGGGAAAAAAAATTTAATATTTGTTTTCCATCTCCATGGTGGAAATTGTTGTTGACATTACCATCATCATCACTACCATGGTGACCAATGGTGTTTTCATCATCATATTTTCCTCCATCACCACTACCACCACCAACACCACTTCCATCATCATCAATGTGCAAAAGTTGACTCAAATTTCTTCTTTCTATTTTTTGTGTTATATTTAGTAAATAAATTAAAAAGTAAATTATATATCACAAGTTGCAGTTTGATCATTTTAAAGGTCTATCGATATCAAAAATAAGGATAATGTGGACACCTTCCTTAACCATAACTCTGTCACACCTATATATGAGGATTAAATTAATAGTTTTATTAAAAGAAATAATATTTGACACGGAAACTGGAAATGTTTTCTTAATCCAACGCTTTTTACACAAGGAAATCTGTGGAAAAACGAAGAGCCATTTATGATTTTCCTCATCTCCAATGCAGAGGTGGCATGATTATGTTTCTTTTACATGATTTTTAAACACCTACGGGACACTCAAAAGAGAATAAATACCAGCTGACAATGAGGACTAGAGATCCAGATGGACATATATGGTAAACAACGTAGCATTAATAGGTGAAATAGGTAGAAAAACCAACAGTTGGAATCTTAAGAGAGTTAGGAGAAAAGAATGATGAAGCATATATCTAGAAAGTAACACACAATGTATGACAAGAAGAGGTAACCCATAATTTCCAGACACATTTTCTTCACCATGAATTCCCATACGATTCAGGAGTACATTCTTTTGGTTGAGTTCGATTCAGAGTTGTTATAGCATGGCTTCTCAAAGGCCCGTTGGATAGGATTGACAACATGTGGCAATATTTTTTTTTTTTTATGTTGGCAGGAGTTGAGGTTTTACTATGAAAAACCACCAATGCTACCTCCTTTTGAAAGAGAATACCATCATTACATTCAAAGAGAAAAGGTGTCAAATCACTAATTATCATCAAGCTTAGAAAAATGGAGAATCATTCGCGACAAAGGCTTGAAAAATATTTTTCAATTGGATTCAGCCTTCCTACTCTTCAAGGTGTACAGGGAGGGTCCAAACTACTTGGCCTTCAATAAGTCACCCACTTCACTGTATCGACTAACAATTGCACTTTTCCTACTTCACTTTTTTATTTTTCAGAATCTGTCCTTCCCAAGCCCAGCGTCTTTCATGGAAGTTCTCACACACTCAACAATAATCACATAAGATGTTAACATTTGACCAAACAATGGAGTTTGACCCAAGATGCATAGAGAGCACAACTCATTATCACTCATGGACACATGCCCAGGATGACAGGATGAGGGTTTGAGGTGTCCCTCACCCATACTCAGCCATGCAACATGGTATGGGGCCACTCACAGGAAGTTATTAAAAAAAAGCATATTATATTTTTTTGTTTTAAAATCCGAGTGGTAATGTATGTCTTCACAGTAATTTTAATTGTAAGTAAACATTTTTAGGCCGAGGTGTATATATCTTAGAATTTTGGGGTGGAATACCATTTATGATTTTTCATCTATGGTTAAGAATTATACAAGTGTATTGTCCAGATTGATTCTATGGGCGACATTCAAAATTCATAATTAACATTATAAAAAAAAACTCATGTAATAACTGCACTTTTTGGTAGTTGCAAAAAAGAAATAATAAAAAATAGCTCATGTGATAACTGAAATTAATGGCATGGTAATGTGATAGTGGAACTCCCTCTATCAGCTAGAAGTTGAGATAATGTTCACAAGATTTAGTCAAACTAAGTGGTTGTTATATTAGATTAACTCTTAGATACAAGTAATTGACAATTTCTTTAGGAAAAAAACATTATCACTGTGTTAAATATATGCCTCTCTGCTTATTCCTAACATACTAATCTTATTAATAGAGTCATTGCTAGTATTAAATACATACAAAGAGCACACACACACAACCTGGGGCATTGTTTTAAAATCATAATGGGTAAGATCTACAGCTTCAGTAAGCATGAGTCAAAGGTCCGATCTCTTGATCTCTTTCTTAATAATTTGTGTATCTCGTGCTTAATAATTTGTGTATAGTGTAATAGTGAAAGTTTATTGCAAGGATCCTTAGCCAAGATGAAAGTTTGTTGCGAGGATCCTTAGCAAAGATAGAAGGCAGAAGAGGATATTCATCCCAACTGTGTATGGGTCAATATTCACAAACAAAAACAATGACAAATAGTTCTCATCATTTTCGGCAAGGACCTCGTCTCTCATGTGACACTTGTTATTTATGGCAGCAAATTAGTATTCTATGATTTGCATTTAATACGAATCTTTCATAGCATATATACTTATGTTGAATTAATATTTTATATATTTATCATGTTCAGTAAAGAATTAAAAATAATTATTCAAGACTTGATATAAAAGTTGAAAGCTATTATAATAAACATTAACAAGAAGATTGGAGATATGAATTAATGTTCAATCCAACTATGTAAAAGAAATTAAAAAAATAACTTCTATATTTATATAAATTTTGAATTATGAGATTCATAATTAATGTTCACCAAAATTAATTTAACTTCTATATTTATATAAATTTTAAATTATGAGGATGATGATGATGAATAGCATCCACTAAGACCAAATATGGTCTATCGAACCTAAAACAAAGGAATTATTTAGTTTACTTTAGGATTATATTCCTATGCTGAAAAATATCAGAGAGAAGCATTTTGAAATCACTATAATTTTGATGTACTAGAAGGATAGGAAGGTCGATATTGCAACAATATTATAGAACTGATATCTAATGTGGGTGTATGCAAGGCACTCTAAGAAAAAGTGTTTTTCGTCCTCAACGCTCATAATGTTGTAAATATGGCAGATTCTTTCCTCCCACTGAGTTTTAGGAACTGACCAAAGACTTGTTTTACTATAGAGCTCATGAGAGTTTGTTCTTATCTTGGCTATATTATTTTTCTTCTTATAACTAGTTAAGACATAGAGATACTTTTGAACTTCTAAATTAGGGTTAAATACCTCCTTAGAGTATCTTAATTTTCTTTTAGCCTCTAAGTCTTCTACACACCACATTTTCTCTTTAAACATAGCAGTAATAACATTTTTAGTGTCATTAATATTTTGGAAGGCAACGTTTTCATCAATCTCCCAATGGTTTAACTATGTCATAGCGTCTTTGGGTGAGTGCACAAACTTGAGGGACCTTTTGGATGCAATTGTAGAGTGAAGTCAATCGCTCTTGATCCATAAAATAGAAATCATCCCAAGCAATCATGGCCTTGCCAAGCCTGGTCCCAAGGCTGCCAAATAGGATAGTAGACGAAAATGTGCCCTCGTTTTATTGAAGCAAATCACTCTCCCATTTTGCTTTGAATAAATGCGCTCCCATTTACAAAAACATGTTTTATTGTTAAAACGGTTCTAGCCCATCATTTTCACCACAACGCAGTGTTGTTGGATCTTGGATAGAGTAGAACGAGAGTGGACGAATGCTATTTGGGTGAGCCAAAGGCATCAACCTCCACCTTGGGATCAACCTCTTCTTTGTGAGGTATTTTCCTTAAGTATTCTCATATTTTCCTCAAATCTTCTCATGATTTTTTCCCTAAATTCATTAATTTATTTTCCCTGATTTTAAATTAAACAAAAATAATTAATTTATATGGCCAATGAAAACAAAAACCCCAATGAAATTGGCCAATGGAAACCAATTGAAACCAAAACCCCAATGGAATTGGCCAATGGTCGAAACCAATGGAAACCAAAACCCAAATGGAATTGGCCAATGTAAACAAAAACCCCAATGGAGTTTACATGGCCAATGGAAACCAAAACCCCAATTTAATCATAAAAATCAAATAATTTTGATTATTTACCAAAATTCATACCCAAAATTCACATGCCCAATGGAAACCAATACCCCAATTAACTCATAAAAAACAAATCAATTTCACTATTTCCATATGCATATTCACAAGCATCCTTGTGAATCCATGCCGAAATTCACAAATATGCAAAGTTTGTCAAGCACATTGCAAGTTTGCATAAGTAATTTACATTCCCAATGTGAACC
>LPNX010957593.1:223163-240474 GCA_001517045.1 Pseudotsuga menziesii | reverse complement strand
AGGGAGAGGAGGAGGGGGGTTAGTAAGAGTTAGGGGGAAGAGGGGATCAAGGGGGGGGGGACATAAAATAATTTTAGTATTGGTATATCTTACAAAACAAATCTCATTGTTGTATTTAAAAATGTGTGCACATTGTTATTCAATAAAACACACTCCCATTTTGCACAACACGCATGCGTTATTGTTCATTATAATGAGCATGTGTTTTTTTTAAATTAAAAAATGTATTCCCTGCAAATGATAAGGTTAAGCCTCCACCCATGCTTTCATGGCATTCTTATGCCTATATGTTTTCTTTGGACTTTGCTTCGGATTCAACATGCCTATGCCTTGGAGTATGATAAACCATGGCTAATTCAACATTATATCCAAATTTTCAATATGCTCATGTTTAGCCGGTGGTTACAGTATGTTGCACACCTCCAATTTTTTATGAAATTTTAGAAACAGATATGGTTTTTTTGCACATTCCAATATATGTAAATTTTAACAAGAATACATATTTTTTTTAATTTTTTTCTTATTTATCTTCTGTCATCACTCCTTAACTAAAAAAACACATTGTTAGTGTTTCGTCCATATCTCTTTCGTTTCTCAACCATTAAAAAAAAATGTATGGTGCACTAAAGAACAACGACCTCTACATGCTATAAAAAACCCATTTCCAAATAATTACATCAAGACACTCAAACGTTGCACCCACAATTGACATACCAATTTCGAGGTTTGATCTCTTAGATAATTAAAAAAATTATTTTTATTATTGGAAAAATAGTCGTTCACTAGTACTATATGTTCTCTATATGTCTACCAGTTTTCGTAAGTTTATTCCATCATTTAGTCACTCAAACGATGCACCCATAAAAACATATACCTTATAATTTGTCCCAAAAATAAAAAGTTCCCATTAAAAAATATCTAACTTTAGATAGTTAACAACATTTTCAATAGAATAAATTTATATATTTGGAAACATCATCATTTTCCTACATTTCTTGTTTTTTACTCATCGCAAGATTCATTAGAGGAATTTTGAGGTCTAAAATGGGCCTCGTAAGGAAAATAATAAAATAATATTTATTAATTTTGGAGGAAGAAAGAAAAAACTACTTTTTGTGTCCATATTTTTGACATATTTCCCTGTGCTTTACTCAAATTTCGATCGAGAGAGCTCATTGGATTTGGAATTTGATTTTGCATCCAACGAGTACCCACACGGCATGCTTTTGACGGATCCCTCTACCCCCAAAACAAGAAATACCTGGAAAAATATGATGATGATGTCATCATCACGTTATTTCAGGTATTTCTTGTTTTTGGGGTAGCATGGTCCATCAAAAGTATGCAATGTGGGCACTCGTTGAGTACCCACACTGCATGCTTTTGACAGACCCCTCTACCCCAAAAACAAGAAATACCTGAAAAAATGTGATGATGATGTTATCATCACGTTATTTCAGGTATTTCTTGTTTTTTGGGTAGTAGGGTCCATCAAAAGTATGCAATGCGGGCACTCGTTGGATGCAGAATCAAATTCCACATCCAACGAGCTCTCCCGATCAAAATTTGAGTAAAAACACAGGGAGATATGTCGAAAATATGAACAAAAAAGTAGTTTTTTTAATGACAAATATGTCAATTCAACTATTATGGTTGACTCATTTTATTGAAATTCTATTGGTTCTTCAATTCCAACTCACAAGAACTTATTGTTGGCACGTTTTCTTATAAGGCCCATTTTAGACCCCAAATTTCCTTTAATGCATTGTGTAAGTGTCTCAAAATATCCATCCAAGTTGATGGATCCCTATTTTTTCAGTTTTCTATTGCATCTAATGCGTCAAAAGAGACCCTCATCACCATGCACACACCCCTTTATCCTAACCTCATTTGAAATGAAGGTGGTTTTGACTTGATTTTAGGGCTAGCTTAGGAATTCTTTGGTCTCCCATGTTATTTATCTTGTGCTTGTGCACTAGGAACCTAACCATAGCAATGCTCTTGATAGGGGAAATACCCACTTCTAAAAGGATAATAGGATAAGGCATAGTGTTTTTAATTCTAAGGTTATAGGTTATAAAACGCTTCTTGATTTGTTCAATATTTCTCTAAGATTCTCTAGAGATACTACAACCCCAAACCTCACAGCCATATAAAATAACAGGAGTGACAAGACTTGCAAAGAGGAATTTCCTTTTATCCAACATCATAAGATTTGTTGATTTATATTTATTTTGAAGACCGAAATAAGCTTCCCACCCCCACATTAATAATTTTCTCAATGCTATAGTTCTAACTGAGCTTGTGATGACTATCAATTCCTAAATATTTATAAGAAGGAACCTCTTCCAAATTGATATTGTCATACAAAAAATTCAGGTTGTACAGGGAGGGTCTAGACTACTTGGCCTTCAATAATTCACCCACTTCACTATATTAACTAACAATTGCACTTTTCCTACTTGACTTTTTTATTTTTCAGAATTTGTCCTTCCCAATCTCAGCGTCTTTCATGGAATATCTCACATACTCAACAATAATCACACAAGATGTTAACATTCGACCAAGCAATGGAATTTGAACCAAGATGCATAAGATCACAACTCAGTATCACTCGTGCGCACATGCCCCAGATGACAAGATGAGGGCTTGAGGTGACCCTCACCCATACTCAGCCATGCAACATGGTATGAGGCCACTCACATGAAGTTATTAAAAACAAGCATATTATATTTTGATTTTTTAAAAATCTGAATGGTAATGCATGTTGCCACAGTTTTAATTGTAATTGTAATTGTAAGTAAACATTTTTACACCGAGGCATATATATCTTAGAATTTTGGGGTGGACTAATGTTTATGATTTTTTATCTATGGTTAATAATTATACAAGTGTATTGTCCATATTGATTCTATGGGCGGCATTCAAAATTCATAATTAACATTATAAAAAAATAAATCATGTAATAATTGTACTTTGTGGTAGTTGCAAAAAAATAATAAAATAATAAAAAATAGCTCATGTGATAACTGAACATAATGGCATGGTAATGTGACAATGGAAGCTAATGTGCACAAGGTTTAGTCAAACTAAGTGGTTGTTATATTAGATTAACTTTTAGATACAAGTAATTGACACGTTCTTTAGGAAAAAACATTATCGATGTGTTAAATATATGCCTCTCTACATATTGCTAACATTTTAATCTTATTAATATACTCATTCCTAATATTCATTGCTAGTATTAAATACATACAAAGGAGCACACACACAGCCTGTGGCATTGTTTTAAAATCATAATGGGTAAGATCTACAGTTTCAGTAGGCATGAGTCAACGATCCCATCTCTTGATCTCTTGCTTAATAATTTTTGTGTATCTCTTCCTTAATAATTTGTGTGTAGTGTAATAGTGAAAGATTATTGCAAGGATCCTTAGCCAAGATGAAAGTTTGTTGCGAGGATCCTTAGCAAAGATGGAAGGTAGAAGTTAATATTCATCCCAAGTGTGTATGGGTTCTCATGATAGTTCTCATGATTTTCGACAAGGACTTCGTCTCTCATGTGACACTTGTTATTTATGGCTACAAATTAGTATTCTATGATTCGTATTGAACACGAATATTTCATAGTAGATATAGTTATGTTGAATTAAGATTTTATATATTTATCATGAGTAAAGAATTAAAAATAATTATTTAAGACTTGAAATAAAAGTTGAAAGCTAATATAATAAACATTAACAAGAAGATTGAAGATATGAATTAATGTTCAATCCAACTATGTAAAAAAAATTAAAATTAAAAAAAAAATTCTGTATTTATATAAATTTTGAATTATGAGAATGATAATTAATGTTCACTAAAATTAATTTAACTTCTATATTTATATAAATTTTTAATTATGAGGACGATGATGTTGATGAATAACATCCACTAATACCAAATATGGTCTACCGAACCTAAAAAAAAGGGATTATTTAGTTTACTTTAGAATTATATTCCTATGCTCAAAAAGCATAGAGAGAAGCATTTTGAAATCACTATAATTTTGATCCATTAGAAGGATAGGAAGGTCGGTATTGCAACAAGATTATAGAACTGATATCTAATGTGGGTGTATCCAAGGAACTCTAAGAGAAAGTGTTTTTCGTCCTCAATGCTCATAATGTTGCAGAGATGGTAGATTCTTTCCTCCCATTGTGTTTTAGGAACTAACCAATGCCATGTTTTACTATAGAGCTCATGAGAGTTCGTTCTTATATTGGCTACATTATTTTTCTTCTTCGAACTAGTTAAGACATAGAGATTATTTTGAACTTCTAAATTAGGGTTAAATACCTCCTTATAGTATCTTAAGTTTCTTTTAGCCTCTAAGTCTTCTTCGCACCACATTTTCTCTTTAAACATAGCAGTAATAATATTTTTAATGTCATTAATATTTTGGAAGGCAACGTTTTCATCAATCTCCCAATGGTTTAACTATGTCATAGCATCTTTGGGTGAGTGCACAAAGTTAAGGGACCTTTTAGATGCCATGGTAGAGTTAAGTCAATCACTCTTGATCCATAAAATAGAAATCATCCCAAGCAATCTTGACCTTGCCAAGCCTAGTCCTAAGGTTGCCAATAGGCATGTCATTTTCGCCACAACGCAACTTTGTTGGATCTTGGACGGAGTAGAACAAGAGTGGACGAACGTGATTTGGGTGAGCCAAATCCATCAACCTCCACCTTGGGATCAACCTCTTCTTTGTGAGGTATTTTCGTCAAATATTCTCATATTTTCCCAAAATCTTCTCATGATTTTTTCCCTAAATTCATTAATTTCTTTTCCCTAATTTTAAATTAAACCAAAATAATTAACTTATATGGCCAATGGAAAACAATAGAAACCAAAACCCCAATTTAATCATAAAAATCAAATAGTTTTGATTATTTACCAAAATTCATACCCAAAATTCACATGCCCAATGGAAACCAAAACCCCAATCAACTCATAAAAAGCAAATCAATTTAACTATTTCCATATGTATATTCACAAGCATCCTTGTGAATCCATACCAAAATTCACAAATATGCAAAGTTTGTCAAGCACATTGCAAGTTTGCATAAGTAATTTACATGCCTAATGTAAACCAAAACCCCAATTAACTCATAAAAAAAACTGAACTTCACTATTTGCATATGTATATTCGCAACCATCATTGTGAATCCAAACCAAAATTAACAAATATGCAAAGTTTGCCAATTATATTGCAAGCTTGCATGTAACTAAAAAAAATTCAAGTAGAATTCAAATCTTCCCTAAAATACATAAACAAACATGATAAATCCCTTGGCTCTATCCAAAATATCGAAGTTGGTCGTCCAAGAACATCAATAAACACCTTATAGTTTTGATGAAACTTCCTAATCCAAGTGTTAAAATAAGGTATAGAAGATTCCCATGCTTAACAAATATTTCCTCTTGACTGAAGGGCACTTTTTGGTTAAGATCAAGACAACGAAGTTCAACAATAGGCTCTACGAACATCAAGATACATAGGGTGGTTGATGTGTTTGATTACATGCCAATCACATACTATCATACATGATAGAATCTAGTGGAAACCTTGCAACCATAAAAGCCACTATACACAATTGTGCATTTAAAGTCTCTCATGGGTATATAGAGAGAGGGAATAGAACTAAAATAACATCAAGTGGAATCCATACATGGCCCAAATCACATATAAACAAAGATCTGCTAAATAGAATTTGGAGTCCAAAAAACATCATACTACAACAAATAATTACATATCTAACAAAATCGTTTCCTATACTAGGATTTTATTCATTAATAGCACATTATGCCGCCTATTCTATGGTTTATCCATTGCCTCTATCTGCAATGTGAGAGCTGGTGCTACAAGGGCATTATGCAACACCTCACAATTTCGATGAAACTTCATAATCCAAGCCTTAAAATAAGCTAGAGGAGCTTCCCAATCAACATATGCACATAGGACATTTTATGTACACATGCATATGGAAATTAGAATTAATACTTGAATTTACGACATAAATTTAAAATGAAAAAATGTTAAATGTTTATTCTTTACTGTAAAATTCAAGATCAATTTTAAATTTACATAATAGATTTAGTTTATGTTTTTATTTGTTGTACATTAGTTATACACTTTTTAATGCTTAGAGATGTCATTATATGATGTGTTTATATTTTTAATGGTATTTTATTTGTATTTATGATTGCAATGGCTACTATGGATAACAATACTGAGATATTGAGGGTTATTGGCCATCTCAGAGAGATTGGTTCTGCCTAGAGGGGTGGAGATGAGCTCCACCGCTCCTTGTCAGACTCATTGTTGAATTTTGTTGATACGATCTCAAGATTGAATGATGCTTTGTATAGAATCACATCATACAGTGAGAGGAAAAGACAAGAATACGCTAATGGATTGAGCTACAACGAGATAAATAAGCTGAAAATAACCAAAGAACACATTTATACATTGTTTAGAGTGCCTGGGACGGATGACATTCCGGAGAGCACTAGGCCACATATTTCCATTGAGTGGTGCACCTTTCCACCCATTAGAGACCATTGTATGGATAGGTGGTATATGGTTTTTGACATTCTGCCCCACAACAATAGGGAAGTATCGTTGTAATTCCTCCGAAAGTTGTATGCAAAGTTTGCGATGGGGAAACATGTCAACTATTTTGACATGTTGGGATTCCAGGGAGTTGGTAGGGGGATGGCCAAAAACCAACCCAATGCTAGGCATAGAGATTCCAATCGATGGATACCTACCTGCCGTGCCCAACTACTGAGGGCAGACATCCCTCCTGCACATGATATGGTTTCCTAGAGACAGGAGGCATTTCTGACTCTAGCTGAGATGGTTTCTTGACACACAACTACTATTGACCAGATAGCGCCCTCTTCCTCTGTTGGGGTACAAAAACTAACTTCTGGTGGTAGAGGAACATTAATTTGTGGGGAGAAATCGACATCCCATGTGCCTCAGAGCAAGCCACACATCTGCATAATGTGTGGTCAATTTTGTTATGGTCCTGGACCAAGACATGGTACCTCTATGATGACTGGTGGTCAGGTAAGGACATTGTTAGAACTCTATTGTTGTTCAATTTTTAATTTTTCCATACTGTATGTAACATATTAAAAGATTCGTCATATATGTAATATTTACTCTTCCAGGGGATTGATGCCTCTCACGGGGGTGGTCCTACACCTAGTGTGGTTGTATCCAAGGCCCAAACAACCAACATTGAGGTAATATTTAAACATGTGTCATTTTGTTAATACATATCATTTTGTTAATCCACATGTGTTAGTCTTGATTAATTTGTCAAATTGTCTAATATTTACAATTTTTGAATTTCCAGGAACCCCACTTAGAACCAGATGTTGTTGACATTGATCCCAGTGAAATACTTGTAGGTGGAATTTATGATTACCTGAAGAATGTAAGTACATGGTTAATGATTGAATCTTGTTCGAATTATTTAAATTTCTTACTGTACACTCCTTTCTAGATTGCTAATATTTTTAATTTTTAAACTTGCAAATTCTATCTGCATCTTAAGTGGGGCACGAAATTGCAGGAAGCGGTCACTCCCATGGCGGAGATATGTACCAGGAGGGAGTAAGTATATTAAAACATGTTATTTTTTTAGTACATATTATTCCATCCATTCAAATCCATGTCTAACTATGGTAACACTTTATGACTACAAAAATCATCACAAATCCCTGCACCGCCTCTTTAGTTTGGATCTCCTCGTAGTCCAAATGTAGATAAGCAGGTTGTTTACACTAGATGACCCTCTTCCTTGAAAAGAGAGGGTGTCGGTGAGGATCAACCTACTCATCCCACAGTAATCTACACACTTCCAATGTCAATTGCTGGTTATCTTTGAATTCACCTCACAACTATTTTTTCTTAATGTTATTTTTGCATGTTTACAGCATCAGGATGTAGAGTCATCCATACTAGACCTTAATGGGGTTGTTGATGCTTTATTCAATCTTGCATCTACAATATGGATAAGTCACATAAAGGTACATCTACTTGAATATTTGTAATTGTACTGTTCGATTGTATTATATATGGTCTGTATGATGGATAACTATTTTATCATCTGGTGAATGTAGCCACACCCTGGTCCATTAGTGGATGCGACCGAGGTTGATGTTCAACCTATGGCTCCTCTTGCTTCTCGACAAACCACGCATCATTCCCAGGATCAAATTTTTTCTGTGAGATGTTCATTTTTAACATAATTGATGAGTACTTTCTCAGTCATGTACATGTTTATAATTGATGTATTTTTTTTTATTCACATAGAAGCATTGTAGAGAGACTCACTATAAGGAGTAGGAAACTAGAGGCATCAATACCCTGGATGGATGCAATGAGTGTTTGTTTTATGTAAAATTAAGTCGTATTTTAAATTTTCAAACTTTGTTATTGCTTGATTGTACTAGTTCAGTCACCTGATCAAGAAATATTGTCATTGATTTGCAGCCTCCAGAGATGCACAGTGGTCATAGATAGAGGAATCAAGCATCAGGGTCAGGAACTAACAAGAGAAATTTAGAGTTTTGATGTTTGTGTCTAGGAGAAATATGTATTTTTCTATACAATAGGAAGTTAGAGTATAGTGGTGCGGTCTAGGATAGATGTACTTTTGTTTGCATGTACATCAAAGATGTTTTTGATACATGTACATTGACAGGCCATATAAGGGCCTACTAATTTTGTATTATTTAACTTTCATGATATAAAAAATAATTCATATCAAGGCTCTTAAGATCTTCATGGTCTAGTCTTTTAAGTGTGATAATACATGTGTGGCCAAGAATGTTTCTATGTGTAATATTCCCAACTTTTTATAGATTTTATGATTGCATGGAGATATTAGTTATAAATTTGAGAACAATGCACAATTACAATATTACGTAATGAAAAAAATGTACATTTATATTTTTTTTACCATGATCCAATTGCATATACAATGTTAAATTGTATTCACAAATATGTAACATACCTAATACACATAAGCACCCAGCACAACTAAGAAACTGATACAACTAAGTGGAATACAAAAGCACCTTACCCACATAACAACCTAACACAATTTTAGAGGATGCACAGAGTTGACACACTTAAGTGATGCACCTGTGTGGTCTACATAAATTAAATTAGTGTTTGGAATGATGTCTTTCATCTAACAAATACATGGGATACACATCAAACCTAAAAGTATCTGAGTATTATAAGGTTGATTTAAAATAATGGTTATGATTATATCCTGCACATTATGTATATCCTTCACATTATTTTATCATTTTGATAATGTACATGGCATTTGATGAATGGCGTCTAGGAACAACTTTGGAAGAGACAAAAATTATGTGTTATTTTATTATAGTTTAAATTGATTGGAGAAGTACTATTATGAATCTTGTTTTATAAATTTATATTTATGGAGTATTATTTGAAACATTCGTAGTGTGAAGTTATATATTTTGTAATAATGGCATAATAGGTTGGGAACTTGTTTCTGAACATAAACATGTTCCATTACATGGTTACTGAAGTAATGGCATTGTCTCCTGAACTTTATTAAAACACAAACAAAGAATATTTCTTGCCTGACAAAGATGGGAAATAACTCAAGTTCAACACCTCACAATAGGTAACAGAATTCTCTACAGCTACACATGGAATAACAGTTTGCAACAAGTATTTTTTCAAGAGGGAAATATCTACAATTGCCTTCAAGTTGACCTCTATGTGAAAAAATTTCACATTCACTTACTGAGAAAACCCTAGTTTCCAAAATTGACCTAAAATAGGATCTTTTTTCCATGGACGTCGAGCATAGGGCCACCCCTAGCACTATCCCAATGTCCTAAATCCAATGTAGCTGACGGTTCATCGATCTAAGCAATGGTCATCATTCTATGGCATGTTGAATCCCACCTCCTATAGGATTTTAGGGACACTTGTTGAATCCTTAACC
The DNA here is from genome assembly GCA_001517045.1 of Pseudotsuga menziesii. Classification (NCBI taxonomy): domain Eukaryota; kingdom Viridiplantae; phylum Streptophyta; class Pinopsida; order Pinales; family Pinaceae; genus Pseudotsuga; species Pseudotsuga menziesii. The sequence goes on along the minus strand of LPNX010957593.1, from coordinate 230,419 downwards.
AGGGCATAGAATTGAAATTGTGCATCAAAATGGGCTTTTGATGGGTCATGCAAGCATGTTTAGGCATGTTCAATGTGGGAATGCTAGCCACATGTTCACAGTCGAGGAATTTGCAAATATGACCCCTATGTGCAAAAATTTCGCATTCGCTTACTGAGCAAAACCCTAGTTTCCAAAATTGACCAAAAAAATGATCCCTTTGCCATGGACCTAGATTAAAGGGGCATGCGTAGGACTATCTTGATGTCCTAAATCCAAGGGGGTTGACGGTTCGTTGATATGAGAAACGGTCATCATTCTATGGCACGCTTAATCCCACCTCCTATAAGCTTTCATGAACACTTGTTGAATCCCTACTCAATGCATAGAGAGGAAACTGTGCATCAAAATGGGATTCTAATGGGTCATGTAAGCACTTTTAGGCATGTTCCATGTGGGAACACTAGCCACATGTCCACGGTTGAGGAATTTTCAAAGCTGACCCTTATGTGCAAAAATTTCACATTCACTTATTGAGCAAAACCCTAGTTTCCAAAATTGACCAAAAAAATGATCCCTTGTCCATGGAACTAGATTAGAGGGCCTCTTGTAGCACTATCGCAATGTCCTAAATCCAATGGAGATGAATTTTCATCGATCCAAACAACGGTCATCATTGTATGGCATGTTGAAGCTCACCTCCTACCGGCTTTTAGGGACACCTGTCGAATCCCTACTCGGGGCATAGAATGGAAATCGTGCATCAAAACAGGCTTTCGGTGGGTCATGAAAGCATGTTTATGTATGTTCCATATGGTAATGCTAGCCACACATTCACGGTTGAGCAATATGCCAACTTGACCCCCATGTGAAAAAATTGACATTACCTTACTGAGCAAAACCATAGTTTCCAAAATTGACCAAAAAATGATCCCTTATCCATAGAACTAGATTAGAGGGCCTCCCATAGCACTATCCTGATGTCCTGAATCCAATGGAGTTAACGGTTCATCGATCCGAGAAATAGTCATCATTCTATGGCACGTTGAATCCCACCTCCTGTAGGCATTCAGGGACACCTATTGAATCCCTACTCGCAGCATAGAATGGAAACCGTGCATCAAAACGAGATTCCCGAGGATCATGAAAGTGTGTTTAGGCATGTTCCATGTGGGAACACTAGCCACACATTTACGGTTGATCAATATGAGAAGTTGACCCCCATGTGCAAAAATTTGGCATTCCCTTACTAAGAAAAACCCTAGTTTCTAAAATTGACCAAAAAAATGATCCCTTGTCCATGGACACAAATTAGAGGGCCTCATGTAGCACTATCTCGATGTCTTGAATCCAACGGAGCTGATGATTCGTTGATCCAAGAAACGATCGTCATTCTATGGCACGTTGAAGCCCACCGGGCCTACAGGCTTTTAGGGATGCTTGTTGAATCTCTACCCGGGGCATAGAATGGAAACCATGCATCAAAACGGTCTTCTAGTGGGTCATGCAAGAATTTTTAGGAATGTTCCATGTGGGAATGCTATCTACATGTTTACGGTAGAGGATTTTGCAAAGCTGGCCCCTATGTGAAGAAAATGGACATTCCCTTACTGAGCAAAACCCTAGTTTCCAAAATTGACCAAAAAATGATCCCTTGTCCATTGACCCAGAGTAGAGGGCCATCCCTAGCACTATCCTAGTGTCCTAAATCCAACAGAGTTGAAAGTTTGTCGATCAAAGCAACGATCATCATTCTATCACACATTGAATCCCACCTCCTACAGGCTTTTAGGGACACTTGTTGAATCCCTAACTAGGGCATAGAATGGAAACCGTGCATCAAACCAAGGTTTTGGTGGGTCATGCAAGCATGATTAAGCAGGTTCCATGTGGGAACAATAGCCACACATTCAAGGTCAAGGAATATGTGAATTTGACCCCTATGTGCAAAAATTTGACATTCCCTTACTGAGAAAACTATGGGTTCTATCGTTTAGAATGAAAAATATGGTTTATGATGCAAACTTGAGTTAATAGGATTGGCTATAGGGTTTGTAATCTAGGATTGGAAATGGTTATTAGGATAGGATTACCACTCCTTAACATCACGGCTCCCGTGGAGAAAAAAATTATTGGAGTCGAGGAGATAATTATCAGATTCAAGGAGATGTCCTTATAGGATCAACTTCAAGATTCAAGGCAAATGCAATAGACATATCCTAGATAGAGTGGTAGATAATGATCTTGGGCTATACAGTATGAGTCATGTAAATATCAATATATGTTAAGCCCTTATTGATGACACATTACACCATATAGTGTGGCACATTACCCCCTATATTATGGTGCATTACATATTATGTATGTAGGCTTGGGTCTAATAGTTGGTTTATTAGTTGTTATTGTACACCATTATCTCCTATATATAGGAAGCAAATATTCTCATTTACAGCATCATATCATCTTGTATTGTCTTGTGCATTGTGTAAGGAGGTTCCTCTCTCAAAGAGGATTAATATTTATCTATGCTATTCATATTTTAGGTGTGCATTACTCTCTTATTGTTTATATCTACTCCTTTTATGCCATATCTGGGATTTGGTTGCATAACAATATCATAGAACAGATCCATGATAAAGCTCAATGCAATTCATCAAGTTGTAGAGGTCTATTGAATTTATCAATCTATCAAGCGCTCAATCTATAAAGATGTAAATAATCAAAGAGACCATGAAACCAAAATATCTGACTACCACATACCTGAATACCTACATGTGGTCATTCGACTAGACCATCAGGATCACCTCTAATAGCAACGATATCCTTTAGCCTATCATGCTTAGAGTAAGGAAACAAGTATCGTGACTTTGATGAGTTCTTGTTTGGAACTGTTTGAAGCGGGAGGTTTGTGCCAATAACTAAGTTTGTATAATGGTATACAATTTGACCTGGTATATAATATTCAAATACATAACCTTTTTTCTTTTGTGCGAGGGAAACCTGTGTCAAATATTCTGCTTTGATAACCATCGACCCAATTGGAAAATCATTGCCCTCAGAGTCACTTAATGAGACAATGAGGGTCTGCTTCCCATCCAAGAAACATGCCAGCCAATAGTCAATGTGCCATTCATCTCCTCTCAGGGAAACCACTGCGTATATGTGCAATGCATAAAACAAAGTGCAGACCTAGGAGTCAGCTAACTAAACACAACTAGTCATCAAACATTTCAAAGTTATCAACATAATAGTCGAACCTGGGTGTATGAGATCTAAAATGTGGTCATATTCATGTGAAATACTCGATTGTCCCTCCTACAACTAGTATAATTATGCAATTATTTGTCAACCAATGGGGAGCGATACACGATCCTAGCTATCAACCCAATCTATGGATTCACAGTTGTCCCATTCACCATTGCTACATGAATAATAAAAACAAGAATGTTTCTGTGTCCACATTTCAACTAAAGCATTGTCTGACGTTCTAAATGAGTGGAATGCATGAGATCCTTGGATGGTCTTGCACTCATATAGGTGTGATCGATCTACATCGATCACCTCCCAAAAATATCTATGTGCATGTGCTTTTTGAGATGATTGGTATTCTTTCCTTCTAGCTCGTTGCCCCATCATTGAAGAACACCATGCAACAATGGTCGTTGCATCTCGGATGAGAGAAATAGTTGTGAATTTCATCTCTTGCCTATGTAATGCAGTCTTGATGCATGCACTTGCTCCATCATGTTCCCCTTTTCCATGTCTAGTCTCAAAATAGTTCCAAATATGTGGCACCTTATGCCTCTTGTGGAGAATACACAACCATTGGAAGACACATAAATTTTTGAATTTCCCCACACAACCATCAAACCAAATTCAATGTTCTTCCATCCGTATATTGTTATCTTCCAGGTGATTGTAGAACAATTGAAAGATGTGTTGTACAAAATCCAAGTCATGACACTTGTCATCACTTATGTAAAAGTGATACTCTTTCAATATAACCCTTTTCTCTTCAGTACTATTTGCCCCATGTCTATAGGTGATATGGACCATTATGATGACTTGGTCTGAGTGATAACATTGACTTTGGATCTCATTCTGTGGTTGAAGAGTGTAGGTTTTTGCAAAATCGACCACTAATAATATAGTTCCAACAGGAAATGTATCCCTGTACGTTCTAAACTACTCAGCTTGCAAACGAGCCACATGTACATCCTTTACATACTGTTGTGTCTTTTCAAAGAATTCCTCCATGAAGTTGCATACCAGTACCTGGTAGATAAAAAATAAATATGTACAGATCAATAGGTTGTTACATATATGAAGTAGCAATACATCAAGAAAAAAAAACTATTTAGGAACTCATTACTAACCTGAGAGGTGACCAATTGTATTTTTTTTCTTTCATTCCCTCCATTGATATCATACGTGCCATATTTGAATGACTGCAAGTTCACTCCATGTCTCCCAAGTTCATTCTCACCGGTGACATGTATGCATTTTTCAAAAAAATCCATTCCACCACACCTTGGGCATGTCCCATCTATGCAAGGCCTTTGATAAAATGTGCAACCTTCTGTCCTTCTACACAAAATGCTATGGATAAAGTCTCTAGATGATGTCGGTGGCATTGTAGTTGAGCATTCCTGCACAAGAGTGTTATGCAAGACACGCAATATATGTATATATGTGTCATAATAATAACCATACTCAATGTGATATCGACAACAACATGTTCTACAAGTTGTGTTTATTTTAACATACCATGGTTTTAGTTTCTCGAAGGATCTTTGGGCCAAGTTAAGTTCATTATGCTCATGCCTAAATCTCTCATATAATTATGTTTGTGTCATGTCGAGAAATTTTTTAATGTGGGGCTCACAATCCCTTGAACCCCTTCTCAATTTTAGTACATATTTTTTGTTGGATTAAGGTCTAGTATTGTCATGCAAAAACTCTTGCACCAGTCCCTTTACCACAGCAATGAGCTTCATATCGGAGCGTGGCAACCTGCCAATGAAGGACCAAACATCTCTTTGACCAGAGTCAAGTTATTCTCTTCTAGAACAATACCTATGGAGTGCTTTGATATCCAATCCTACAAGTTTGGATGTAGTCTTAATAAGTCGAAGGGCCTTGGTGCTTTTGTTCACGATTGATTGTGACAACACACGACGAGCTGCATTGCAATCCTTTGAACGCGATTTCTTTTCAATAGTATGAAATACATATACTAAACTTTTGACAACATGAGAACTTGGTTCGTAACTATTTATCATCTTTATCCTTAAGTTTTTCCTAACAATAGTCATAGACCTAGATTTTAACAATGATACAAATAATCTACATTTATCTCCATCACATTTAGAATCAAAATAGTTGACAAGTATCTATTGAGATTGATATGCAATACTGCATTTAGACAACGTACCTTCAAGCGAACCAATGAGACTTTCATTGATATGTATACGTTTTGGAGTTCTTCAACATGAAGTTGCTAGTGGAGGTAGGGAGGTTGGAATTGCACCATATACCATATCACCCGGTCATTCTAGCATTTGAACATGAGATTCATGTCCTTTCGTGTTTTCCCGTCAGTAGGACGGTGGCAATTGGAAATACTCCTAGGTGTTTTGAACAACATTGTCTTCTTCGAGCATGTGTATGGCATTCAACATCTCTCTAAATTCGTCACTTGTATACCCACATTCAATTAAATCTGCAAAGATTTTAGGTGGCTTTGATGTGCAACTATGTTTTACTCCTTGATCAGTGTCATGAAGTGCTCGTTCTTCTACTGATATGGATACTGAAGGTCCCTCAAGCGAATGCTTTTTTCTTTCTTGATGTGGATTGGTAGGAAGAATTGTGGCTTCCTCAACAACTATAATTGGTTGAGTGTCCATAGAGCATCTTCGATTGATTGTGTCATTTCTTTTTTTCTCTCTAATTTATTCAAGGATTTCATTGGGTTTCCTCTTCCTTGCTGATTTTCTTGCTCAATTGCATGAGTTTCCCATCACCATAATGACCAATGATATATGGTTTCCTTTTATAGCTCCTCAATGGTACTCTTCAACAGGAGACTCCCCAAGCTTGGTTTCTTTCTTTCTTAATTGTGTCTAGATACTCAAGTTAGGGGGAATATTGGGAAGAATGTTGCCTTTGCTAGCTCCTCAATTGCAATAAAAACAATGGTAGAGATGCTCTATGGGGCTCCTCAATGGGAAATTCCCCAAGCTTGGTTTGTTTCTTGCTCAATTGTGTCTACATACTCCACCACAATGACCAAGTTGTGTTTCCTTTGCTAGCTTCTCAGTTGCAAGAAAAACAATGGTGGAGATGCTCTATGGTGCTCCTCAATGGGAAATTCCCCAAGCTTGGTTTGTTTCTTCGTCAATTGTGTCTACATACTCCACCACAATGACCAAGTTAATGTTGCCTTTGCTAGCTCCTCAATTGCAAGAAAAACAATGGTGGAGATGCCCTATGGTGCTCCTTGCTCAATTAATGGTTTCTTTCTTGCTCAATTAATTCTTTATTTCTTTCTCCTCAATGTATACCATGATCCAAGCAATACTTAGACACTTGCGGTGGAGATGCTTGATGTCAAAAACAATTTTATGTGATAATATGGTGAAGAAGAGAATGTTCACGCACTGTCTGCAACCTGAAACTGCACGCGAAATGTCAATCCTGTGTGAAATGTGTTAGAGTGTTTCTCGTACAGGGACTGCTATTATTTATACTGTGCCGAAACGTGCACATGTTATTGTTAAGAAAAACGAGGGCACGTTTTGACTACATAAAACGAGTGTGCGTTTTACTCTAATAGAATTTTGGAGCATTTAAGAAGGTAGTTGCATGCCTAAGGGATCATTCAAGGTTTAGGGAGAATTAACAAGCACTCCCTTAGTCTTTGTGCCTTAGAACCCCCCCTCTCTTCAACCTAACTATATTGTTTTCCAACTCAATGGATATGTGTGTGAGAAAAATATAGGTTAAGGGGTGTTAGTAATAAGGGGAGACATGGGAATGTGTGTGTGTGTGAGAGAGAGAGACAGGTTATGGGGTGTTAGTGGTAAGGGAAGACATAGGGATGTGTATGTGTGTGTCAGAGAGATAGGTTAGGGGGTTATAGTGGTAAGGGGAGACATAGGGATGTGTGTGTGTGTGTGTGTGCCAGAGAGATAGGTTAGGGGGTGCTAGTGGTAAGGTGAGACATAGGGATGTGTGTGTGTGTATGTGTGTGTTATAGAGATAGCTTAGGGAGT
>LPNX010957593.1:157177-222628 GCA_001517045.1 Pseudotsuga menziesii | reverse complement strand
TTAAAGTGGGGTTATATAGGTGAATGTATAGGGGATGTAATAGGGGGTGGGGGTTATAGTTAGATGGATTAGTAGGGGAGTGATATAAGGGAGGGGGTGTTAGTGGTAAAGGGAGACCTATGGATGTGACCTATGGATGTGTTTGCAGGTGTCTAGGTTTTGTAGGTTATAAATTAGGGGGTGTTAGTGGTAAGAGGAAACATATGGATGTGTGTGTGTGTGAGAGAGAGAAACAAAGATAGAGTGGAGGTGGGGGGGTCCATAGTGGGATGGGCTGACCTATGGATGTGTCTGTATGTGTGTGTATGTAAGAGAGAGAGAGAGAGAGAGAGAGAGAGAGAGAGAGAGAGAGAGAGGAAGGGGTGCGTTAGGAGTTTAGGATTTATTTCTAGGTGTTGTAGAGGGGATTTAATAGGGGGTGGGCATTATAGCTCAAAATGACACATCTCTTCCTGTGACCACTTTCCCATGATTTTGTTGCATGTTGACACTTCCATGATGACACTTCATGAAAGTCACTAAAAAAACACCTAAATTGGAGGATCCATATCTTGAGTTCTATAAATGCATTTCACCTCATATCTACACCTTTGGAAATATATTTATTTTAGCTAAAATTTTCCAGAAGACACCAAATTCTGAAAATTCCTATAAGTACCCTAAAAATGAGATTTTTTGATGTATACACATGTTTCCTTAAGGAAATCCGTGTATGTATGTGACTTGCTACATATAATACTCACGTACACCCTAAATACATGAATCTTTGCATTGCAACCCACGTATACCTACTGCATACGCGACTGATGTCTCTGCAACGCACGTATTCCTCCTAAAATGTCAAAAAAATATGTTTTTCGAAATTTGGGTAGTTTGGCTAGTTCATTAGAGGAAATTTGGGGTCTAAAATGGGCCTTCTAAGAAAACACACCAACAATAAATTTTGTGAATTGGAATTCACGAACCAATAGAATTTCAGTAAAATGAGTCAACCATAATGGTTGAATTGACATATTTGTCATAAAAGAAAACTACTTTTTTTGTTTGTATTTTCGACATATCTCCCTATGTTTTTACTCAAATTCTGAGCAGGAGAGCTTGTTGGATGAGGAATTTAATTCCACATCCAACAAGTACCCACACTGCATACTTTTGATGGACCCCGCTCCCCCAAAAATAAGAAATACCTGAAAAATGTGATGATGATGTCATCATCACATTTTTTCAGGTATTTTTTATTTTTGGGGTAGCAGGGTCCGTCAAAAGTATGCAATGTGGGTACTTGTTGGATGCAGAATTAGATTCCACATCCAATGAGCTCTCCTGCTTAGAATTTGAGTAAAAACATAGGGAGATAAGTCGAAAATACAAACAAAAAACATTGTTTTTTTTTTTCATTCTTGCTTCAAAATTAATAACTATTATTTTATTATTTTCCTTAGGAGGCCCATTTTAGACCTCAAATTTCCTCTAATGTATGCAACTAACTCCATTAGTTGTAACTACTTTGTCTTCGACCTTATCTCTTCAGAAACATATAAATAGAGGTAGGGAGGTCCATGAGAGGGGAGTTGAACTTTTGCATTGTCATGCTAGAGGAATTGGAGCTCTCTTTGCCCACACCTTTTCCCTAGAATCTATCTCCTTGTGTTGCAGATCTTGGAGGCTGAGTTCCTTGGAGAAGAGAAGCAGCAAAACTAGATCAAGGTTTTGTGAAGTGTCGAACTTGAAGAGAAGTTATACTTGTACTTGTTTTCAAGATCAATAAAGATGTGATTTCCTTATTCTTCCCAAATAATTGTTCAATGTGTGATTGAATATTTTTTAATGATCATATGATGATGTTGTCAGATCATTATTTCATGTTTGTTTGATTATCATTTCTTTATATGTGGTCATAATGGTTTGAGGAAGGTATAATTCATTTTGCAGGACTCTTGGAGAAAGAGGAGAAAGAAGAGGATTGAAATGCTGCTTAGATCAACCTTCGTTTGGCTAAGGTATGAACCATTCTAATCTCTGATCTTGCTTGTATTTACTTGCAGAACCATTTGCATCTTTCTGTCAACCCTAGTACATTGATGTCCTCTTAAACCCTAGCCATAGGAAACTTTCCTTTACAAAAGAACTGGAGACTCCATTAGGGAGAGCCTTGTTTGTTTGGGGTTTCTCTGTATTTATTTCAGCCTTTTGTAAAGTTTTAGGTCCTTCTTGGAACTTAGGAACACCTTCTAAGTCTGATAGAACACCTCCCCTGCCTTGCTAAGGAATTTTTTGACCTTTTTTGGGTTTTTTTCCCACCCATATGCGAGTTGCAGATTGAACAGTTGTGTATCTGGTATTTATACACAACTTGCTTTACTGTCAACCCGCGTATGATACATGACTTGTCAATAGTACAACCTACCTGTGCTTGTACACATGACTTGTTGTACTGTCAACCTACGTATGATACACAACCTGTTAGTAGTACAACCCACATGTTCCCCTAAAACAATGTTTTTCCCTCATTTTTGTGGTTTTTTCTGTTGTTGTGGGTTGTTTGCTAGGTCTTTTGGGGTCCTCTGCAGGTACATGACTCCAGGGAGTTAGTGTCATCCCTTTTGGTTGTTCTTTATCTATATGGTAATCCTTTTTATATCGTTAGGGTTTTCTCTTTGCTCTTTCCCCCCACCCCCTTTGCTTGGCATGATTTTTGGCTTATGTTTCTGGTTAGCCTTTGTTAGTGATCTTTATCTAAGTTCAGAAGCTTGTTGGTGTTTATTTCCTTCTTCTTTTGTTGGTTAATCTCACCATGCAAAAGTAGTTGACTTGTCTCTTATGCAAGCCTTCCTTCCAAGTAGGGTTTATACTGACTTTAGTTCATTCTAGAGTCTGCTTGGTGGTTGTATAACATAATTCCTTTTTCTTTGTTCTTGTTATCTGCATTTCTAGGTAGTTTTTCTTTTGCATTTATAAAAGAAAAAGAAAAAGAACATATAGTGTTTTGATATGCATGTAGATTAGGGTTTTGTTTCTAATACACTGCATATCATTATTTTTGAAAAATAAAAAGAAATTGTTCTTTTGTGGCTTTCAAGTTTCTGTTTGAAAAGAAAAAGAGAATAGTTTTTGCTTTTTGCATTTCATTTCTCTTTGTTTAGTCATTTTGTTTCAACTTTGAGTCAAAACACCACATAATTTTCACGCCATTTACCCTCTGACTAAAACAACCTTTTAAAATCAACAATATAATTTAAAAATTATTAGTAAGTTTTATTTTATAGGCTCCTACACCAACTAGCTTAGGCTAGACTCGTGGATTAGGGAGTTTTAACCCTCCACAAGTATAAAATTCAGATGTAGTTGGCCAATCACTGGGTAAATCCTATTCTATGTTGATTGTATCTGAAAATATCCTCAAACGAGAGTTAAGCATGAGGCCGCGTGGAGACTTGCACTGAGGAGATAACCCTCTAATTCCTTGTCAAAGTGCAAACCAAGGTTTTTGCACATATGGGGATTCTATATTAGACAAAGTTTCAGGATTTGATACCCTGCTCATGCATACGAACCGGGCTTGCAACTGTCCCCCCATACTGTCAATATAGTTGAGGTAGCCTTCAGTCTTTTTGACATATAGGGTTCATACACAAGTACACCAGAAGGCTATTTCTAGTTGACATTGGATGAGCTTGGAAGGTAACCCCGGTAGAAGGTGTGGAAGGGCGGTGGGTGATTCCTCTACTTGTGCCTAAGAAAATCTATAGGGATGCCAAGTAAGTGTCTCTCAGCTTTCGTTTGGAAACCGTATCTTATACCTATTTTTCTGTTTGGCTTTAGGAATTTTTTAGTGAGCATTGTGTGGTTTGTCTGTACTTAGTTTTCCTTCAGGTGTGTGCTTTGTACTTTTGGTTTCCTGTCAAACTCAGACTCTGTCTTATTATTTGAAGATATGGCTAACACCCCTTTGAACACCAACCAAGACATCCCCATGTTGGGAACTCCTTGTATTATTCCTCTCACGGGGAATGTTGGTGTTCCTTTGATGGCCACCCTAAATCTTCCTGGATTCACCCTAGGGCTACCGGTGTGGTTGTTTTCCACTCCAAATGTCCTGAATGCTCCTGATGCTTCTCAAATAAGCTCCTTATATCAAGGGCATCAAAACATTTCTTCCCCTTCACTTGTAGTTGATTCTCCTCCTCCTTCTACCTCATGCGATGAAAGTACGGATACTAGTAGCCAACAATATAAAAGAAGTAAATGAAGGAGGAATAGGAAGAAGGCACATAAGGAAGGGGGCACCCGTTCAACCTCTACAAGTCAAGTTGAACCTCACCACCCAGACTCTGCAGTTCATGCTGGGGGCACCTATCCAACCTCTGCAGGTCATGTTGGATCTAAGCACTCAACCTCTACAAGTCAAGTTGATCTTCACCATCCAGCCTCTATTGATCATGCTGGTGGGATCCTTCCAAAATTTCCAGGTCACGTTGGATCCAGTCACTTAGCCTCCACAGTTCATGATGAGGGCACCCGTTCAACCTCTGATATTCAAGTTGAACCTCCCCATCCAACCTCTGCAAGTCATGTTGGATAATTCCACCCAGCTTCTGAAATTCATGCTGGGGGAACACACTCAACTATTGCAAAGCATGTTGATCCTAACCATTCAGCCTCCATTTTTCATGCTAGTGGTGCTCGTCCAACCTCTGCAGGTCATGTTGGACCCGGTCTCTCAGCCTCTGCAAGTCACGTTGGGGGCAGTCTTCCAGCCTCTGTGGTTCATGCTGGAGACTATCCTTCAGCCACTGTGAGTCATGTTGACATTGTTGAAAAGACTACCCATTCAAAACACAAGCCCAAGTTTCCTTGTAATCTTTGTGAAGGAGACCACCTTACTTATAAATTCCCTTCTATTGCAAAGGTGTGAAGAGTTTGGTTTCATGGTCATCCCATTTTTGAACATCCTAAAGTTTTTCAACAACCAACCTCTCTTAGTTAGGTTGGACCCAATCACCCAGTCTCTGGTGGTCATGCTAGGGGAAAAATATAAGCCTCTGTAAGTCATGCTGAGAACAAACAGTCAGCCATTGCTAGTCAGGTTCACACCATTGAGAAAACTGGTCGTTTGAAGTGAAAACTTAAGTTCCCTTGTAAGTTATGCGAGGATGATCATCTTACTCACCAGTGCCTTGCTATTCCAGAGGTACAAAGAGCGTGGTCCAAGACTCAAGAAATCCTTCTCTTGAACAACCAATAGTTTCTCAAAAACCTACCCAAAATTTGGTTGATCAAGTGGTCAAACCAATGTCAGCTTTGGTTGATCCCACTCTTATTTCAGAGAGTGATCCTGATGTGATTGAACCAATGCCACCTTTGGTCAATCCCACTCTCCCTTTAGAGAGTGACTTTCATGAAGCGGTTGAATCGATTCCAGTATCGATCAATCCCACTCTTCCTTTGGAGAGTGAAGTGTCTGCTAGTCACATTTTCTTCATTGCTAGTTCAGAACTTACTGAACAAGGGAACACTTAACTCACTTCGAACCCCCACTAAACTCTCAGATTGCTTCCTTTGATTGGGATAGCCTAGTTGAGCCGTGCCTTCCTTCTAATGCACCTTTCTAGATAAAGGTCAAATTTGAACCATACATGATTGCTCGTTGTATTGTTGATGAAGGAGGCTCAGTTAGTATCTTGTCTACTCATGCTTGGCGAGGCATGGGATTTCCCAGCCTTGTTTTGACTGCTAGTCGGTTACTGGTGTTTGATAGAAGAACTTGTACAACCTTGGGAATTCTTTCTCAAACACCTGTTACTTTGGGTGGGAAGACCGTCTTAGTTGACTTCATGGTGATAGAAGACCCCTTGGACTTCAATATGCTCCTCGGACATGATTATGTCTATGCCATACAAGCTGTGGTCTCAACATTCTTTCATGTAATGTATTTTAATCATGGCGAAGAAATTTTCACTATCGATCAGTTGGATTTTCTTGATATGTCTCCTTAACCAACTAGAGACCAGGTCATTCCTTTATTGATTCCTAGTGTTTCTATAGACACTACCCTGCCACAGATGAGCTATGTGGACTCATGTCCTTTGCGTTCAATTGCTATTGAGAATTAGCCTCTGTTTTCATGCTTACCTTCTTGGGAATTGGTCCCAGTAGTTGAACAGGTAAGTCATCCTATACAGACTATGGAGCATGCTCTCCACTCTGTCAATCCATTTGAAAGTTTAGACATGTGTCCTATCTCAGATGATCTCCTTCCTTCAGATGAAGTCTTCCTAGAGTCTTTGATACAGTATGATCTTCTATTGGATGTTGGTTCAGTTGTGACCAAGTCTAACCCTGATTTTCCTAGTAAGCCTGAACTTTCTTCTTATATTGGTCTTGTTGAGTCTTTTGACTCTTCCCTTGAATAGCAAGTCAGTGATCCTGATGAGCTTGATTTTTCTTATGAATTTTTCAACTCCCATGATACTGAGTTTGTTCTTGCAGACTCTATCTCCCTTGTTGATTTTTTCTCTCCTTATGAGGTTGATCTTGCTAATTATAAACCCTCGAGCCTTGGTGCTATAGAGTCCTCTTCAGTCGATTCTGCCTTGACTTTACCTTTTGTATAAGATAGCAAAGTCACATGTGTTTCTACCAAATTGACCTGTATCAGAACTTTTCTTCTAAATATGATCCTGATGGTGTTGTTTCTTGGAGACAGAATTCTTAGTTGGATTGACAAATCTTTACTAGCCTTGTCTTGTTGTTCAAGTTGTAACTGCATTTTCATGTGCCCTGCTCGTGCTTATGAGCCTGATGCCAGCTTCCATGCTTTTAGCTTGTTATATAAGCCCTCATCTTTGCTCTCATCATCGCTCAGCCTTGTATCATTTTGCCTTTACAAATTGACACCTTTTACCTTGAGGAGACGTTCCCCGAGTGTCTTTATCTTGCTCACATTCCTTGCATTATGCATAGGTTTGTTCCTTGCGCTTGGAACTAGTTTCTCCTGCCTATGACACTCGTCTCCTCACATTTAGAGCATTATTTTTTCTCTCCTTCGAGCTCATTAAAAATAGTAAGGAGGCCACGAGTTGACTTTTTCGAACTCAGTAAAACTTCACGGGAAAGATATTGAGTTTCTTTAGGCCCAGGTCTGACTCCTCAAAATAGACTTGATTGCCGAGTAAACTTGTCCATTCAAGCTCGTTAAGAATAGGTGAATGAGCATTTACATTGGTGGTAGGTTATCGCTTTCTCGAACCATGTGGAATAATACGAGGAATGAACACTCTCTTTTCTTCGGAATTGAGAAGAGTATTCTTAGGCATAGGTTTATCTATTTTCTAGACTTGAGGGACTAAACTTACAGAAAAGGAACCCCTGGTATGAGCTTAGTTTTCTCTTTTTTTTGCTCTGGACCAAAACATGAAAAAGATTCGGAGTGTACTTTATGCCTTTGTCATGCTTGTTAAACCCTAAAGAACAAAGCATCGAGTTTATTGTTGTAAGCCCCATTCCTTGTAATCAAATGGATCTTTTCAAGTGATCTTGCCTTCCTTCAAACTTGTTAAACTTAGGATATATGCTACTTTTCAAGGAGCATTAGGTAGGTGGCAATTTAACCTTTTTCGAACCTTCTTGAGTAAATATGAAAAAGGTGTGCCTTACTTCTTCGGAAGCTAAGAGAGTTCTTCTTTGGTATGTTTTATACCTTTTTTGGGCTCAAGAGACTCAATTGTGTTCTAGATTAATACTGAGTTTGAAGACTGGTATCTGACTATTGCTGCACCTAGTTCCAGCTAGGGAGACCAGAGCAAGCTCGGGGGTCTTGAGGAGTTGTTGTTTGAGCGCTCTCCAGGAGTTGGTAGGGAGGAACAACCTCCCATTGCTGTTGTTTTCCAAAGCTTAAACAGGTTCTGTCACCTAACTGTCTTTGTTTTAGTAACTGTGAATGGTTGGATGTTATTTTAGTAGTTATTTAAATGGTTTAGTGATGTGAGTATTTTAGTCATCAGTAATAGAATCTGTTGATGAAGAATAAAGACCCACTGTGTTTCTCCACATCTGGGATTACCAGACCGTACTCCAGTACAGGGGTAAAATTATAAAAAGATGGTATGATGAGATTGTAGAATAATAGATTATATCTTTACCTATCATAAGAAGAAATATTTGTATTACCGATAGTAGCATGTGTTTATAGATAAAATTATTCCTTGTATAGTATTTTATTCTCAGTAATTCTATTTAATTGTAAAGAACAGATAGAAGAATATAATAGTTGTATTAAAGAAAGGTTAGACTAGGTATACCTGCGGTTTAAACCTTACAACTGTTTCTTCCAGTTTAAAGAATTTAACTTCTATATGTTGAAATGACAATACTGAAAGTAGGAGTAATTAAATAGTGTTTAGACTCTACAGTTAAACCAAGCTGTGTTAGACTGTAGGTATGTTTAGTGATGTAGTCATTTCATTACTTATTCTTCCTTTTATTTTTGACTGAGCTCGAACAGTTTCCAGAGTTGTTTCTTATTTTTTTTAATCTGTAAATGAATGATACTATATAAAATTATATGAGATAGATCCTAAGTAGTAATATTGGATTATATATATACAGATAGCATAACTAAGCAGATAAACTAAATAATAATCATGGATACATTTATACTCTCTGTACTACAAGGTAAATAAACAGTACTCAAGAATATTATTATAATAAAATAAGAATATAAAGACCCTATCTAAGCTGAAGGGTATAAACTATATGTTAACACATACAAATTTCTTAATAACTAGTAAGTCAAGGTTTAAATCAAGTACATAATCCTTGACAGTAAATTTATAAGAGGAATATTAACAGTAAAAATTCAAGTGCAGAATCAACAGTAAGCAAATAACAGAGTGACAGAATACTCGACTTCGAGCTTAACTATATTGTATAAAACATAACTAGAAACCTTCATAATTTCAGAAGTGCAGTGTAATTAATAGTAAGTTTTGAGGATACTATAATAATAGGTTAATTTATAAGCAAAGAACAATTACTATTTCCATTTATACTTATAAAAGAACCTAAGCAGAGCTAGCAGTAAAGGTAATAAACATTTCAGGTAGGGTAACTTTATCATTATAATAAGTAATAATTACTGCCTTACTATCTACTGTACAGAAATAATATTATTCAGAAATCACAGTAATATTTTTACCTATTATTGATGAACAAAAATTTAATATAAAAACCTGTAACCAAGGTTACTCTGTCAGTAACCTAAAAGAATGCCATTAAAACATTCAGACTTCATAATTTACAAAGTATAACCATTATAACAATTTATAAAATTCTTTGAGTAAATAATTAACCCAATATATTATTAACATACAGGAAAAACCCTACCAGCTAATACCATAAATCTTTTACAAAGAGTAAATTAGGTATTTATCAAAATTATAGGAATCGGAGGTATCGAACTTAGATAAACTCAATAAGCCGAGTTTACACATTATATTATTCCAAAACTGTATAGTAACAAAATATTAATTCAAGAAAAATTGTATGGACAACTTATAGCTCCAAGTTCAGGGTAAACCCTGTCAAAATTAATAGTATGTAATGAGGTTCATCAAAAGGAAGGAGTTTATCTCCTTTGCACCTCACGTCTACCAACACGAGTTACAAAATAAAGCTTACAGACTGTACAAATAGTAGTATATTTATGCATCCTTTACACAGTAATCAAATAAAGACCCAAAACCCACAGTCTCGGCTTCATCCAAGATCCCATGATAAACGAAGAGCCAAAACTCTTTTAACAGCATTCAGGTTCACTAACTGAACCAAAGTAACTGTGAGGGTTACACACCACGAAGCCAAACCCATAACTGCCCTAAATGACCAGCAAGGAGGAGAATGCCATGGATAGAAACTAGGCTTACTGGGAGAAGCCAGCTGTTGAAGTCTCGCGTCTTCCACACCAAGAGGAGAAGACCAACCCTGTAACAAGGATAAAAATAATATTTAAAAATCATGCCAAAACTGTTGTTTGTTTAAGCTTTTTCTTTGAAAAGAAAACGAAGGCAAAAACCCTGTATCTTACCTTAAAGTCTAACATATTTATGCCCACTGAAGAACAGCAAGACAACCACCAGCAAGAGGAAAGGTGAACCTTTCATTTACCACAGAAGAGAAGGAGCTCACTGGAGCAATAAGTAACCTGTCACGATGGAGGACGATTCACAGTACAAATTAAGGCGATGACCTACACAGTAAAGAGTTTGGGTATTGGGTATCAATGGAGAAAACCCTAAGAAACTCGACACTGCTCAACATCTAACAACAAGCTATTCAACACAGTATCTTCCTCACAACGCAATAGATGAGCCCACGAGGAGTTGAACTAGCATAGGAACTGCTAGCAGATAGTGCAAGCAGCGGAACAGACTAGGAGTTTTTGTAGAGCGGCCGGAGGCCCGAAGGCAGTGGAGGAATGACGACTAGGGTTTGAATCAAACCTTTTTAAATGACAGTGCATGGCTGGGAAGAGCCCACGTAACCCTTTTAATAATTGGCATGCAATGGGTAGTAACATTATAGTTCCGCGACAACTTTACCAATGATTTTTTTTAAACCAAATCATATCGTGGGGATTCCACAAGGTTCGTTATACCTTACTCAACCACCTGCGTTATAAAATCAACCATGTAAACATTAGAGTGATGTTTAGAAAACATTATAATGTAGAACTTGTTTATCTTTGGTTTAACACATTTATGTATGAGGATTGTATTGTATGTTAATGAAACATAAGAACAAAAAGAAAATAATATTTTACCATGGCATAGCTTGTTTATAAACCTATTTTCTATATTATCTATTGCCCTAGTTCACCAATGAAGGTAAAGGGAATAATAATATAAAGTCTATAGAATTGTAATAATCAAATGAAGTGATCAATTGATCATAATGATGGTTTTACTCTTGACCTTATGATCATTCCTTGTTTGTAAAATAACAATCCTATTAATATTCATAGAATCATTTTTGTGGCAATTAGTCTTTTATCAAATTCAAGCTCGAAGGTTATAAAAGATATTATAAGAGTCATTATATGATAGGTAGCTTGGGTGAGTTAGCCTTCTTTGCTTGATAGTGTAGTTATGAAAATCATAAAGCAGTAATTGAGTATATAAATCTAGGAATGAATTAGAGGTATTTCATCCAAATATTGACCATGGAATAGAAATAGTATTTCTAAACTATACAGATTTTTAAAGACTAAAGGAAGACTTTAAAAGTGACTTGTATCAAGTAGTAAACTTGTTAATTCTTGAATTAAGAAAAATATAAGCTTGGTACTTAAACGTCCTTATCATTCTACAATTGCAGTTGCAAATTCAATCATGGTATAATGCAGTAATTATGAACAATTAAAAATTAGATCCTTGATATTGTGACCTTGCCATATTTTACTGTGCTAGTAAAGGAATAATTATCGTATTTTACACTTACAGTTAGTATGAACATCAAATGATTTCATAGTTCGTAGGAATATTAAGTCCTGCTTTCATGAAGGAAAGATAGCTGCTATCTTCACTAGTAGAATTTATTTCTCTGTCAGTAAGATCTAAAAACAGAATCATGGTTTAAGCTTTACCTTTATAAGCTTGAGAAATCTGACTAGCATGTATATACTTTTACTGAATTAATTTTTGTACAGCGAATATTTACTGAAATACTTTAGAAATTTGTCAGCAGCACCTGAACATCTTACCTGTATATCTGTAGGAAAGGAAAACTTCTGCGTTAGTTTGGAAGCTAAGTAAGCCCAGTTTTTCATGACAAATCCCACCTTGTGGTCGCAAACAGAAAAACAAATCAGTAATTGAAAAGAAACTATTTTTTCATAAAGATAAGCATAGTCAAAAGATCATTCAGATATGAATCTAGTAACATAGAACTAATCAAACAGTTAATAACTGTATTTAATGAAAATATATGTATTTAAAAAATTTTAATTTTTTTGGAAAATTTGGGGTTTTGACATGTGGTATCAGAGCATGGTTCAAATACTAGGCCTTGATGTGGCTCAACTAGTTTCATAGAATAATAAAATAATGTACTAACCTATATTCTGTTTTATGTAAAGAACATAAAATTTCTTTTTCTGAATCTAACAGGCAGGTATGGAGAAGCTAGGAGAATACGCTCAGGAGGAGTCTCCAAACACTGAGACAAGACAATTGTCCAGAGAACCTATGCTAGAAGAGGTAACTGCTCACTCCTCAAAGCTGATGCAGACTATAAAGGATTTGAAAATTGAAATGGAATCAGTCAAGAAGGACAATGAGAGGATTTTGAAGACTCAAGAAGAGTTGAACCAAATTTTGATGGAAAAATTCCAGACTGAAGGGAGGAGCAAAAGATCTGAATCTGAGGAAGTTAGACATCAGAAAGGATCTAAAAAGATGAAGTTCGCAAAAGTTGAAGGCAGTTCATCATCTGAAGGGTTCAAGGAACAACAAAGTTATTACACTACTAGTGACAGTAGTGAGACTGAGTTGTATGACAGAAAGAAGAAGTACAGGCCATATGAAGAGATTTCCGGGGAGTTTAAAAAAGTAAAGCCCCCAACTTTCAACGGAGAGACCGAAAAAGGGGAGGAAGCAGAGTCCTGGTTATCCGGGATGAGGAAGTATTTTCAGATATACAACTATTCAAATCAGCTGAAGGCAAGAATGGCCATTTATAATCTCTCTGAAAAAGCAGACATATGGTGGCAAGATCTGAAAAAAGTCAAGGGGATCAAAGAAAAAGAAGTTAATTGGAGTACCTTTAAAAGGTACTTCAAGAAAAAATTTCTGTCCGAACAATATTATGAAGAAAGAGCTAAAGAATTTTACGAATTAAAGTTAGGATCCATGACTATGAAGGATTTAAACAGTAAATTCTTAAGCTTGTTGAGGTATGTACCTTATTTAGTCGATGAGAAACCTAAAGTGCAACGGTTTCTCAGCTGTCTGCCATATCACATCAAGGACAAAATCGAGTATGATAACCCGAAGACTCTGGAGGAAGCCATGCGGAAGGCTAATTTCTGTTTTGAACAGAACAAGAAGAAAGAAGGCATAGCCAACTAGAAGGATAAGAAAAACAACAGTCAGCTTGAGTTCAAGAAAAAGGAATTTGTACCCCAGAAGAATTTCAAGAATAATAAGAACAAAAATTATTCTAACAGTAAGAACTTCCAAGGAAATAGAAATGGTGCTTCTAATAATTCTAATAATTCCAGTAACTTTAAAGGAAAGGAAGCTGCAAACAATCATGGGAATTTCACTAAGAATTTTGAACAAAAGGAGCCTGTTAAGTGCTGGGAATGTAATGGCCTGCACTATGCCTCGGTCTTCCCAAATCGAAAAAAGTCAAACAACAATATTCACACTGTGCAGGATGAAATGACTGTTGGAGAAATTGCAAGGACTATGCCCAGAATAAATGCAGCATTGGAGAACCGCCATGCTGATTATCAGACTTCCATGGTGGAAGTAGAAGGTATGGTTAACCAAACCCCAGTAACCATTTTAATTGATCCAGGGGCTAGCCTTAGCTACATTGCACCTTAGATAGTGGAAAAGTGTAAATTGTCAGTTTAAAAGTTTGATAGTTCCTGGTTAGTTCAATTAGGCACAGGGGGGAAAAAGGAAAGTAACCTATTATGTAAAAGAATGTGCTTTACTTATGGATAATTTTAAAACTACAGTTAAGCTTAATGTTTTGCCACTTGGCTCGTATGATTTACCGATTGGTATGGATTGGTTAAGAGCAGCAGAAGGTAGTTTTAAACTGTTATGACAAAACCTTTACGTGCGTAAATAGTAATGAACAACCAGTAATGGTTAAAGGTATTCCTAGGAGAACTGTAATCAGGCATATTTCTTCTTTACAACTTAAAAGAGCAGTCAGGAAAGGGTGCAAAGCCTATGCTGTAACCATTACAGATGAGGAAAGTAGGTCTGAAAAAGATAAGTTAAAAATAGAAAATATTCCTATTTTAAATGAATTTACTAATGTCTTTCCAGAGGAAATTCCAGGATTACCTCCCAAGAGGGAACTGGATTTCACTATCGAATTGGTGCCAAGTGTGGTACCTAGCTCGAGAGCTCTGTATTGTATGAATATTTTAGAACTTAATGAGCTAAAATCACAGTTAAAAGAATTAATAGATAAGAAGTACATTCGACCTAGTGTGTCCCCTTGGGGAGCACTGGTCATCTTTGTCAAAAAGAAAGACGAAACTATGCGACTATGCATAGATTACCGTCAACTAAATAAAATGACTATTAAAAATAGATATCCGTTGCCCTGCATAGATGATCTGTTTGATCAGCTACGTGGAGCTACGGTGTTCTCCAAGATAGACCTGAGATCAGGATATCATCAGGTAAGAATTAAAGATGAGGACATCTTCAAGACAGCCTTCAGAACAAGGTATGGACATTACGAATTTGTCGTAATGCCATTTGGGCTTACCAATGCCCCAGCTATCTTTATGTGCCTAATGAATAATATAATGCATAAATACTTAGATAAATTTGTTGTCGTGTTTATCGATGACATCTTAATTTACTCTAAAAACGAAGTAGAACATAAAGAACACCTAAGGATAGTTTTACAAGAGTTGCGAAAGCAACAGCTCTTCGCAAAGTTTAGCAAGTGTGACTTCTTTAAGGATGAAATCCAGTACTTAGGTCACGTAGTGACTAAAGAAGGGATTTCAGTTGATCCCGAAAAGATTCGGGCAATCAAAGATTGGCCAGTTCCAAAGGATGTAACAAATGTTAGGTCATTTATGGGAATTACTGGTTATTACTGAAGATTCATTGAAGGCTTTTCAAAAATAGCTAATCCGATCACTTCCTTGCAAAAGAAAGGCAAGAAATTCGATTGGAACTTAAAATGTGAAGAAAGTTTTAAGAAATTAAAAACCTTATTAACAAGTGCGCCTATTCTAAGAATAGCTGATCCTAATAAGGATTTTGTGGTATGCACAGATGCCTGTAATGATGGTTTAGGCGGTGTGCTAACTTAAGACGGGCATGTCATTGCCTATGAGTCCAGGAAGTTAAAGATCCATGAAAAGAATTATGCAACTTGTGATTTAGAACTTGGTGTTGTTATACATGCCTTAAAAATGTGGTGACACCACTTAATAGCCAGAAAGTTTATTTTAATGACTGATAATAAAGGTCTGAAATACCTTTTAGATCAGCCCAACTTAAATGCAATACAAGCAAGGTGGTTAGCCTTCTTGAGTGAATATGATTTTGAAATCCAACACATAAAAGGAAAAGAAAATAAGGTGGTTGATGCTTTAAGCAGAAATGCAAAGCTGAACTTTACAGCAACAATCAGCACTTATGCTTCTGATTTAAATGAACAGCTTATAGAAGGGGTAAAACAGGATGAAATTTATCAAAAATTATAAGTTACAGCTAAAGAAGAACCTATAGAAAGGTTAATAAAAGGTTATAGTCTAAATAAAGATGGATTTTTATTGTTTAAGGACAAACTGTATGTGCCTAATGTGCCTAAGGTTAAGTTGTTGATTCTGGACGAAGTTCATAAAACACCTTACTCAGGACATCCAGGTTACCAAAAGACTGTAACCATGCTAAGGAAATAATATTTCTGGCCTAATATGAAATCTGAAGTAGCTGAACATATAGCTAGATGTTTGGACTGTCAACAAGTAAAAATAGAACACCAACATCCAGCTGGTTTACTGCAACCTTTACCCATTCCTAGTTGGAAATGGGAAGTAATCAGCTTAGATTTTATTACCGGATTGCCCAGAAATCAAAATCAAAATGACTCAATCATGGTGGTGGTAGATAAATTAAGTAAAGAAGCAAATTTCATTCCTATTAAAACTACTTACAAGGCTGCAAACATAGCTGACATATTCTTAAAACAGATTTTTCGGTTACATGGTGTACCGAAGGTTATCATTTTAGACAGGGATCCTAAATTCACGGGGAATTTCTGGAAATCATTGTTTAAGGGATTAAATACAACACTGAATTTCAGCACCTCCTTCCACCCTCAAACAGATGGATAGATAGAAAGATTAAATCAGGTGCTGGAAGATTTGTTAAGGATGTATGTCAAAGATCAGCCAGGTAAGTGGGAAGACTTTTTGCATTTAACAGAGTTTTCATACAATAACAACTATCAGTCATCAGCTAAGTTCAGTCCATTTGAAATTCTGTATGGCCGTAAATGAAACACTCCTATCTCCTGGAATAATCCAGTAGATAGATTAGTGTTAGCACCATAATTATTGAAGGAAATGGAACAGATTGTGAAACAAGTGCAGGAAAATTTGAAGGTAGCACGGGATCGGCAAAAGAGCCAAGTAGATTTAAAAAGAACTCCCAAAGAGTTCTAGGTGGGTGAGCACGTGTTTATAAAGGTAAGACCAAAGAAAATCTTTCTAAGACTGGGGAGTTGTGCAAAGCTAGCACCACGTTATTGTGGTCCATTTGAAATTTTATCCAGAATTGGTTAAATTGCATATCAGCTAGCGTTACCACCTAACTTTAAAGTGCATAATGTTTTTCATATTTCTGTTCTGAAAAAGTATGTTCATGATGCTACTCATGTGATTGATTGGAATGTTGTACAGGTGGAACCAGAAGGAGAAGTTCTGGTGGAACCGGACTGTATCCTCGGGAGGAGAAAAATTACTCTGCGGAACCGCACAATTGGACAGTTGAAGGTGCAATGGAAGCACCTTAGTCCTGAAGAAGCTACCTGAGAATTGGAAAGTAAGATGTGGGAAGCATACCCGAATCTGTTCCAGGAGGTTGCAAAGGATGAAGAATAAGTAACATCGAGGAAGATGTTACATTTTAAGGGGGTGTGTATGTCACATACCCCAATTTTGTAAAATAATGTTAATTGTTTTAATTATATTCCTGAGACATTATGTTAAATTTAATGCTAAGTAGGAACTGATGACTCAGCAGAGTCAACAAAAGTGGAATGTAATTCAGAATATTTTATTATTAATAAATAAATTGTGGAGACAACAGCATGGGAGAGCTGTTAAAAAGAGGTTACTGGTCAAACTGGTGGATGGAACTAGGTGGAGGGAAAAAGACAAGTGGCAGCATCCTCAAACACTTCCTAAGTTGCAGGTGGCAACTTCCCTATATTTGGGGTCATGATCCCCCAAGAAAGTGGGATCAGAGCAGGTGGCTCATTAAATGAAAACTAACCCAAAAAGACCTAGGAAATCTTTTAAAAGTACCTAATGAATAGAGCTGAGGCTGCTCAGATATTTTCCAGAGAGAATTCATTCAGGTGAATGATATTCAGGAAATTCATTGAGGGAAGAGGGAAAAACAGTAAGGAAGTTGTTCTGAGAGGAATGCTGTAGTAACTTGGTTTATTACAGCTTGTTAGCTGGGAGAACTTACTGATAAGTTCTATATTAATACTGAGTTTGAAGACTGGTATCTGACTATTGCTACACCTAGTTCCAGCCAGGGAGACCAGAGCAAGCTCGAGGGTCCTGAGGAGTCGCTGTTTGAGTGCTCTCCAGGAGTTGGTAGGGAGGAACGGCCTCCCATTGCTGTTGTTGTCCAAAGCTTAAACAGGTTCTGTAACCTAACTATTTTTGTTTTAGTAACTGTGAATGGTTGGATGTTATGTTAGTAGTTATTTAAATGGTTTAGTGATGTGAGTATTTTAGTCATCAGTAATAGAATCTGTTGATGAAGAATAAAGACCCACTGTGTTTTTCCACATCTGGGATTACCAGACCGTACTCCAGCACAAGGGTAAAATTATAAAAAGATGGTATGATGAGATTGTAGAATAATAGATTGTTTCTTTACCTATCATAAGAAGAAATATTTGTATTACCGACAGTAGCATGTGTTTATAGATAAAATTATTCCTTGTATAGTATTTTATTCTCAGTAATTCTATTTAATTGTAAAGAATAGATAGAAGAATATAATAGTTGTATTAAAGAAAGGTTAGACTAGGTATACCTGTAGTTTAAACCTTACAACTGTTTCTTCCAGTTTAAAGAATTTAACTTCTATATGCTGAAATGACAATACTGAAAGTAGGAGTAATTAAATAGTGTTTAGACTCTACAGTTAAACCAAGCTGTGTTAGACTGTAGGTATGTTTAGTGATGTAGCGATTTCATTACTTATTCTTCCTTTTATTTTTGACTGAGCTCAAACAGTTTCTAGTGTTGTTTCTTTTTCTTTTTTTTTAGTAAATGAATGATACTATATAAAATTATATGAGATAGATCCTAAGTAGTAATATTGGATTATATATATATATATATATATAGCATAACTAAGCAGATAAACTAAATAATAATCATAGATACATTTATACTTTCTGTACCGCGAGGTAAATAAACATTACTCAAGAATATTATTATAATAAAATAAGAATATAAAGACCCTATCTAAGCTAAAGGGTATAAACTATATGTTAACACATACAAATTTCTTAATAACTAGTAAGTCAAGGTTTAAATCAAGTACAGAATCCTTGACAGTAAATTTATAAGAGGAATATTAACAGTAAAAATTCAAGTGCAGAATCAACAGTAAGCAAATAACAGAGTGACAGAATGCTCGACTTTGAGCTTAACTATATTGTATAAAACATAACTAGAAACCTTTATTATTTCAGAAGTACAGTGTAATTAATAGTAAGTTTTGAGTATACTATAATAATAGGTTAATTTATAAGCAGAGAACAATTATTATTTCCATTTATACTTATAAAAGAACCTAAGCAGAGCTAGCAGTAAAGGTAATAAACATTTCAGGTAGGGTAACTTTATCATTATAATAAGTAATAATTACTGCCTTACTATCTACTGTACAGAAATAATGTTATTCGGAAATCACAGTAATATTTTAAACTATTATTGATGAACATAAATTTAATATAAAAACCTGTAACCAAGGTTAATCTCTCAGTAACCTAAAAGAATGCCATTAAAACATTCAGACTTCATAATTTACAAAGTATAACCATTATAAAAATTTATAAAATTCTTTGACTAAATAATTAACCCAATATATTATTAACATACAGGAAAAACCCTTCCAGCTAATACCATAAATCTTTTACAAAGAGTAAATTAGGTATTTATCAAAATTATAGGAATCGGAGGTATCGAACTTAGATAAGCTCAATAAGCCGAGTTTACACATTATATTATTCCAAAACTGTACAGTAACAAAATATTAATTCAAGAAAAATTGTATGGATAGCTTATAGGTCCAAGTTTAGGGTAAACCCTGTCAAAATTAACAGTATGTACTGAGGTTCATCAAAAGGAAGGAGTTTATCTCCTTTGCACCTCACGGCTACCAACATGAGTTACAAAATAAAGCTTACAGATTGTACAAATAGTAATATATTTATGCATGCTTTACACAGTAATCAAATAAAGACCCAAAACCCACAGTCTCGGCTTCAGCCAAGATCCCATGATAAACGAAGAGCCGAAACTCTTTTAACAGTGTTTGGGTTCACTAACTGAACCAAAGTAACCGCGAGGGTTACACACCACGAAGAAAAACCCATAACCTCCCTAAAGGACCAGCAAGGAGGAGAATGCCATGGATAGAAACCAGGCTTACCGGGAGAAGCCAGCTGTTGAATTCTCATGTCTTCCACGCCAAGAGGAGAATACCAACCCTGTAACAAGGATAAAAATAATATTTAAAAATCTTGCCAAAACTGTTGTTTGTTTAAGCTTTTTCTTTGAAAAGAAAACAAAGGGAAAAACCCTGTATCTTACCTTAGAGTCTAACAGATTTATGCCCACTGAAGAACATCAAGACAACCACCAGCAGGAGGAAAGGTAAACCTTTCATTTACCACATAAGAGAAGGAGCTTGTTGGAGCAATAAGCAACGTCCTGTCACGATGGAGGATGATTCACAGTACAAATTAAGGCGATGACCTACACAGTAAAGAGTTCAGGTATTGGGTATCAATGGAGAAAACCCTAAGAGACTCGACACTGCTCAACATCTAACAAAAAGATATTCAACACAGTATCTTCCTCACAACGCAGTAGATGAGCCCACGAGGAGCTGAACCAGCATAGGAACTGCTAGCAGACAGTGCAAGCAGTGAAACAGACCAGGAGGTTTTGCAGAGCGGCCGGAGGCCCGAAGGCAGTGGAGGAATGACGACTAGGGTTTGAATCAAACCTTTTTAAACAACAGTGGAGGAGGGGAGGTGTTAGTGGCAGGGGGAGACAAAGGGATGTGTGTGTGTATGTGAGAGATAGAGAGAGGGTTAGGGAGGGTTGGGGAATAGATAGGGGGGTGTGGGTTAGGTGTGGTTGGATGAGATGGGGAGTGAGAGAGAGTGAAGGAGGGGGGGTGTTGGTGGCATGTGGAGACAAAGGGATGTGTGAGAGAGAGAGAGAAGGTTGGGGAATAAATCAAGGGGTGGGAGCTAAGTGTTGTGGGATGAGTTGGGGAGCAAGAAAGAGAGGAGAGAGATGTTTTAGGGGTTAGGAGTGAGAGATAGGGGCTAGGGGGATGTGTGTGTGGGTGTGAGAGAGAGAGGGAGAGGGGGGGGAGGAGGGGGGATTAGTGGGAATTAGGGGGAAGAGGTCATGGGGGTGGGGGTGGTGTTAGTGGTAGGGGGGGACCTGTGGATGTGTAATGTGGGTGTCTATGAGAGAGAGAGAGAAGGTTGGGGAATAAATCAAGGGGTGGGAGCTAAGTGTTGTGGGATGAGTTGGGGAGCAAGAAAGAGTGGAGACAGATGTTTTAGGTGTTAGGAGTGAGAGATAGGTGATAGGGGGATGTGTGTGTGTGTGTGTGTGAGAGAGAGAGAGAGGTTTAGAGAATTTCATGGGGGGGGGCATGCACTAAGTGATTATAAATAGAATAAGAGGGGTTTGTTTAAGAGTTAGAGGTAGAGAGGAAGGGTTATGGGTTTAGGGGTGCAGGGGAAGGGACATACAGGTGTTAGTGGTAAGGGGAGACATAGGCGTGTGAGTGAGAGCGATAACGAATGGGACAATGGGGTGTTAGGGAGAGAGAGGGGAGGGTTAAAGGTAGGGACAGGATGAGGGGGGCCTAGAGATGGGGAGAGGAGGAGGGGGGTTAGTAAGAGTTATGGGGAAGAGGGGAGCAAGGGGGGGGACATAAAATAATTTTAGTATTGGTATAACTTACAAAACAAATTGTAGTATTTGAAAACACGTGCACATTGTTATTCAATAAAAGGCGCCCCCATTTTGCACAATGTGCACACGTTATTGTTAATTATAACGAGCATGCATTTTGTTTAAATTAAAAGATGTATTCCCTCTAAATGATAAGGCTGATCCTCCACCCATGCTTGCATGGCATTCTTATGCCTATGTGTCTACTTTGGACTTTACTTCGGATTCAACACGCCTATGCTTTGGAGTATGATAAACCATGGCTAATTTAGCATTATATCCAAATTTTCATTATGCTCGTGTTTAGCATTTTGTTACAATATGCTGCACACCTCCATTTTTTATGAAATTTTAGAAACGAATATGGTTTTTTTTGCAGATTCCAATATATGTAAATTTTAACAAGAATACATATTTTTTCTATTTTTTTCTTATTTATCTTATGTCATCACTCCTCAACTAAAAAAACACACTGTTAGTGTTTCGTTCATATCTCTTTCATTTCTCAACCATTCCAAAAAAAATTGTATGGTGCATTAAAGAACACTGACCTCTACATGCTATAAAAAAACCCATTTCCAAATAATTGCAATAATACATTCAAATGATGCACCCACAATTGACATACCATTTTCGAGGTTTGATATCTTAGATAATTAAGAAAAATAAAAATAAAAAATTTTATTATTGGAAAAAGAGTCGTGCACTAGTAATATATGTTCTCTATATGTCTATTAGTTTTCGTAATTTTATTTCATCATTTAGTCACTCAAAGGCTGCACCCACAAAAACATATACCTTATAATTTGTCCCAAAAATAAAAAGTGCGCATTAAAAAAATCTAACTTTAGATAGTTAGCAACATTTTCAATAGAAAAAAATTATATATTTGGAAACGTCATTCAATTTCTTACATTTCTTGTCTTTAACTCATCGCAAGATTCATTTTGTAAGTGTCTCAAAATATCTATGCAAGTTGATGGATGCATGTTTTTTCAGTTTTCTATTGCATCTAACGCATCAAAAGAGACCCTCATCACCATGCACACATCTCTTTATCCTAACCTCGTTTGAGATGAAGGTGGTTTTGACTTGCTTTTAGGGCTAGCTTAGGAATTCTTTGGTCTACCATGTTATTTTCTTGCGCTTGTGCACTAGGAACCTAGTAATAGCAATGCTCTCGATAGGGGAAACACCCACTTCTAAAAGGAGAATAAGATAGGGCGTATTGTTTTTAATTCTAAGGTTATAAGTTATAAAACACTTCTCGATTTTTTCAATATTTCTCTAAGATTCTCTAGAGATACTACAACCCCAAACCTCACAATCATATAAGATAACAGGAGTGACAAGACTTTTAAAGAGGAATTTCCTTTTATCCCACATCACAAGGTTTGTTGATATATATTTGTTTTGAAGACTGAAATAAGCTTCACATCCCCACATTAATAATTTTCTTAATGCTATAGTTCTAATTGAGCTTGTGATTAATATCAATTCCGATATATTTATAAGAAGGCACATCTTCCAAATTGATATTGTCATACACAAAATTAGCGTAAGTGTCCCATTTTGAGTTGAAATTTCCTCTAATGACCTCCTTCTTACAAATAACTTTCTAGCTTATGATTCAATGTAAACGTCGAAAAGGATAGGGGTGATGGGCATCCCTACTTAACTCCAATATTACAATTTATGTATTTCAACCATATCTCAATGCTTTTAAAATTGGAAATGTCATCTGCATACAACTTAATCGAAACAACTCTTAATTCAAAAGGAACCTTTATCTCTTCTCACCTATAATTTCTACAAGTTATTCCTAGGTATTGTATCGAAATCCTTCTTATTATTACGACAAAGCAAAAAAAGAGATTAGATTTATTATTACAACATTCTTTTGCACTGACCCTAACCGTGATGAGGTGGTTTGTGGTTGAATGATGCCTTCTGAAACCCGCTTGACCTTTAGCCTACTTACCTTCACTTTCAAGCCATGCACTGATTTCCTTTTCCAAAATAATACCATAAATCTTGTCTAAGAGATGACTAATCATAATCGTTTGATAATTAGAGGGATGATTTGTATCCCCATGTTTAAAAATAGGAATGATGAGGCTTTGAGTCCACACTTTAGGGAACACTTTCTTGGCCACTTGATTTAAGAGCTTATGGATGTGTGGAATGAGGACATGGCCTCCAATTTTTAATATTTTTTCTTGATAACTTTCACTGTCCTTATCTTTTTCATTTGGTAGGCACTTAACATCACACTAGAGGTCTTTTGAATGTTATCTATCATATTCGAGGATTTTGTAAAGTTTTTTAAGATAGGAATTCCAGTCTTTCAAAGTAATCTTATTATTCTCTTTATTAGAATTTGCCTCCAAATTTTCTATACACCATATCTACAATTTCCTATACATTTTATGAGTTAACTATAAAGGCTACCCACAATAAACACATATACATAGTTTTTAGAAGAAAAAAATCATATAAATTAATTAATTAATTTAAATAGTTGAAAAATATTATATTCTAAATTTATAATGAATTTTTATTGATATATAACTTTTAATTTAATTTAATAATAAATATATATATAAAGTAATAAAATATTATTACAAAATTGAATATACAATATTTCTTACCATTTCTTTTATGAGTTAAACTTAAGCAAATTATAATCAACCTCATTTCTATGCATTATTTTTTTTATTTTAAAAATATTCCCATTAAAATTATGTTTGGGAATATAAAAATTAAAATGGATTTATAAAAAAATAAGTTTTTTTAATTGATAATATAAATATTATAATTTCTTTTTTAATGATTTCTAAATGGTTTTTCTAAGTTGATTTAAGTAAATAAAACTTTACAACAATTATTTATGATAAACAAAATTTAACCTCAATAAAAATTAACTTTACTTCATCATCAAAATAAAATAAAAAACTCAAAATAGTTGTTGCTCACTATTGCTGGACCGAGAGACCTTGCTGGATTCATTGATCCTCCCGATATTGGCCTGCTAACAACATTAGTTTACTCAAAAATATCTTTCATTATGAAAAAAATTATATCAGATTTACTATAATGAAGTGAAGTGAATATGAACGCCTGGAGCTCACCCTGCAAAGATAGAACCTGTCATCACGAACGAGCCAACTGCTATCCCTGCTAGCTCTCCTATCTGCATAGTTTAAAATTCAAACAATATCTCCATCACTAAAGAACGTTTAGTTGTCCTTGTCCATTAATATTGTGAGTTGGAGTGTACCATTGCATGGCATAGACTATAAATGTAGGTTAGCCCCAAGGCTTAGCTCAATTGGTAAGACCTGCACACACTCTTTTGGTTTGGGGAGAGGTCACGGGTTCGAGCCTTGAGTCTTTTGGAGTTAGGCCTTCTGTGAGGATGATCGGCGGTTTACCACTTCTACCTTACACTAATGTGGAGAAGTATTGCTGACATTGTCCAAAGGTAATAGACTATAAATGTAGGCGACCATTAACTAGTCTCTAGTCTACTGTAGAATAATGATTGCTGAGGCAAGTTTATAGCTTGTCATTGGATTTCAGCATTTTGAGATTCAAGAACTAGCAACTAGCTTGGGGAAGCTAATAGACTATAAATGTAGGCGACCATTAACTAGTCTCTAGTCTACTGTAAAATAATGATTGCTGAGGCAAGTTTATAGCTGGTCATTGGATTTCAGCATTTTGAGATTCAAGAACTAGCAACTAGCTTGGGGAAGCAATCATCGCTTTAAGGCAATCTGATTAATTTTCGCCAACAATATGTAGGCTGGAAATTTTGTCAAAAATATATAGCTTGAAAGGTTATTTTTATTTACAAGGTAATATGTTATAGATTTAGTAAAAATATGTGGAATTTTTAAATAATTTAGACATAATGTTAAGGTTAAATAAAATTATGGTTAAAATTTAAATTGGTTTATGATTGGAAAAAGGTGTTTTGCAGAGCTATTTATTATAGCCTTTTAGAAAGCTGAATCTTAATGATAAGCTCCAATTTGATACTTATTTGTAATAATATTTGTCTTTCACTTAAAAAATTAAACTAATTTATTATTTTGTTTTAAAATAATTTTAAATTTTGTTAAAATTGGAAAATAGAAATCTAAATCATTTATAAATAATTTAATTGTAATATAAATAATTTAACTGTAAATATTTAGAATATAAAAATAATAGTATATGAGTTTTTTTAATTGTATTTTATTAATGTATAAAAATTTAATAATTTATGTTTTTTTATTTTTAAATAAATATATATTTTTAATTTTTTATGATTAATGTTATCTATGTTAATGTTAAATCTATATTATTAGTATAACTATATTTATTTATTTTTTTAATTATGAGAACAACAATTTTTCAAGAGCATATCCTCGTTCTTCAAGAACTTGAGAAATATTGATTTCTATGATGAAGGTGATAGAGGTCAATGAGTGACCAATTAGTGTTGTTTTTGTTTCTAGAGCACTATATGCTAGTCTCCATGTTTGGGCATGAGAAGTCATTTTGTATATTGGGCACGCCTTGTTATTTTGTAAAAATGTACTTGTAAGAGACAAGTTCATATATGTATATGTATATGAATGGTTGATGTGTATTTGGTGTTTCCATTTGATATCACACTAGGGAGAGAATGGCACACTAGATAATGATAAACTTCCTCTTTCACTTAGCATCAAACAGTGGTAATGACCCAACCACATCCGTATGGCCCAAGACCAATCGATGGTGTAGTTTGAGACCCCATGCATGGCCAACACCTCTTAATCATGTTTTAGGCTATAAGGAAGTCACGTTCATCCTCAAACCATGCCTAGGGCCCCAATCTCCTATATGGTGTACAAAACCTACAAATTGTACCCATGAGCCAAATTTCCCTTTACAAATCATGTGTGGTAATTTATTACCCTATGCATGGCCCATGATCCCTACAAAAATATTTTATTCCTTAATACATTTTTATCTCGAGACCATGTTGAAGATTTAGAGGCCCATATATAGTGCACAAAACTTTGTAGTAGTTCCCATATTACACCCATGGTCTAAATTTTATCTTCATAAAGCGTGTGTGGTGGTTTGAGACACTACTACTCCCTTTTGCAACCTAAGACACTACTATTACACTTGATCCTTAGTTAAGTTCTAAATCAATATCTATGGTTTACAAAACTTGTAAGCCCAAATATGTTGGTTTCATCCGTGAACCATAGTTATCTCACAAAGAGCAATATGCAATGCATAAAACTTTGTAATGAAATTCATATTACACTCATAGGCCATGTATGTTCTTTATAGGGCATATATGGTGGTTTGAGACTATGTTAATCTTTTACTCATGCAAAAAAAACTTATATAGGGCTTGCATTGATTTTTTGGACCTTATGTGTGCCTCATGAACCTAAAATCTTATTATTTTAGGCCCTAAAGGCTAAGACAATCATTTCCATCATTAGAACATATATAGGTCCTATACCTTAGATGATATATTTCATAATGGTGACCATATTACACACATGCATCATCCAAATATTTCCCTTATATGGGTTGTGTTGTTATTGGGATTGTATCCACGACACATTATCCTTAAAATCATCTTTTAGGCTATATTGATATGCTCATGTTCATCCTCAAATCATGGACTAGTCCTAGGCCTATATTTAGTGTACAAAACCTTAAATGTATTCTTTTATTACATACATGGGACAAATAATAGATATAAATGGCTTGCATGGTGGTTTGATACCTTGTTCATTACTCATAAACCCTAAATTCATATTTAAGGCCCTAATATGTCCATTTTAATCCTCAAATTATTGTTAGAAATATTTTTCATTTGTAAAACTTTTTTAGAACTCATATTACACCCATCGAACACAGATTTTATTTACAAGGAGTATGTATTCCTATTATGGCCTATGAGGCCTATAATCATGCTTTAGAACCCACGACTCTAGTGGTGCCTAAGACGCATAAATTACGGGAAAAATATTGTATTGTCACCAATATTAAGCCCATGGAATAAATATTCCCTATATAGGGTATTTGTGGTGTTTTGGGACCCAATGCATGGTTACCATAAATTAATAATTAATATTTTAGGGAGTTAAGATGCCGGTCTTCCACCTTACCCAAAATCGTGGGCCCCAACACCCATATATGGTGCATAAATCCTCATAATGATGTCAAGATTACATTGATCATCCAAAGATTCCCTTTTCAAACCAAGTGCATGGATAATGAAACCTAAGATCATATTTTGGGACATGGGGCATATGTTTTCATCTTTAACATGGTATTGGCTATGACACATGTCCTTGCTATGAGAAAAATCACATTGTTTTCCATATTATATTTATGAGTAAAATATTTCCTTTATAGGGCCTATTTGGTGGATTGGTATCCTACATATGTCCCATGAGCCATGAAAACATCATCTTTTCCTTATTATGTTGGTTCTCCTCCTCAGCCATGATAAATCCTTAAGACCCATATGTTGTGTACAAAACATCATAATGATCTTGATATTTCACTTGGAAAAAAACATTTAATGTTTGTTTTCCATCTCCACGGTGGAAATTGTTGTTGACATTACCATCATGATCACTGCCATGGTGACCAATGGTGTCTTCATCATCATCTTCTCCTCCATTACCACTACCACCACCAACAACAACACCAACACCACTGCCATTATCATCAATGTGCAAAAATTGACTCAAATTTCTTCCTTCTTTCTTTTTTTTTATATTTGGTCAATAAATTTAAAAGTAAATTATATATTACAAGTTGCAGTTTGATCATTTTAAAGGTCTATCGATATCAAAATAAGGAGAATGTGGACACCTTCCTTAGCCATAACTCCGTCACACCTATATATGAGGATTAAATTAATTGCATCGAGAGGCACATTCTACAGCCCAGTAGGGGGAGGATGTGTAACTCTTTCCGTGCTTATAATCAGCTCAAATAAAAATTAAAAATAAATTAAAATAATTAGAATATATCCAAAAATTGGTCGGATAAAAATAAAATAAATATCAAAACATAATAAGAAGATAGAGCCAATTATAAATTCACTGTATGAAGCCTCTTGAGGTTCACATTTCCTCAACAAGCTTAAGGTTTCATTTTAAAACTAACTAAATCACATAAGAATTTTCTTTAAAAAAATTGCATAAATTTTATTTCTCATAAAGAAATTTCAGTGTATTAAACACAATTACAATTATTTTTTTCCTCCTGATTAATGTGATAATTTTAGTTAAGCCAAATTAAAAATGAAATATTAACCCAAACTAAATCTTCACTATTGCAATTACAATCTATTCATTGATGTTCTTATTAATTATTTAGCAAAAAAAAATTGCAACAACCACATTTTTTGTTTTAAACCAAGTTTTTAAATATAATATTCTTCTTGGGGGTTGCGTAACTCCTTGTGGGCTTATAATCGGCTCCAATAAAAATAGAAAAAATAAAAAAATAAATAATTTGAATATACCTTACAATTACAATATATTCATTGATGTTCTTATTAATTATTTAGCAAAAACAAATTCTCATCAACCACAATCTTTACTTTAACTTTCTATTAAAACATAAAACTCTTAGTGTTAAGTTTAAAAAATTAATATTAAATCAAGTTTTTTTAAATATAATATTATTTTTTAAAGTTTAATATTCACTTCATATAATTTCATATTATTCATTTACTAAATATTTTTTCCTAATAATAATAATATGGTTTAAGAACGTTTTAGATGGTTAAACACTGAATTATGTTTCATGCATAAATTTATTTGCTTTGAAAAAAATTAATATTGTTTTAAGACATAGGTAAAATTTTCACAGGTTGTCATTTTCACATTATACCATTTTAAAATTAACATGGCATTAAAAATATCACTTTAAAGCTATAAAAAATTGCTTTAGGTTAAATTTAATGACCAGATTCTAACTAAATCACATTAATCATTGTTTTGGATATTTTCAAACTTTTCAAAATATTTTTAAGAGGTAATAGTATTGTGGTTATTTTTCAAACTTAAAAAAAAAATAATTAAAAATATTGATTGTTATTGTAAATCATGGGCAATAATTAATATGCTTCACCCTAGAGTTCAAAATTTTCACATTTCAAGTCACTCTATCACATGAAAGACTCAACCTCTTATTATTCACTCATCACAATCATATACAAAAATATTGAAATCTCATCTAATTACTTTCTCTTAAATCCTTTGTAATAAGTGCTTAATATTTAAACCATAAATATTAAAAAATTCAAATATTATAATCATATTCACACATTACTATCATGTTGAAACTAGAGTTAGGTTTGTTTAAAACAGTTTAAACATATTCTCCATTTCCGCTCAGGAAAACAAAATCTGCAGATATTATTGTAATGCAAAAAAAATATATCAATGTAATGTAAATAATACTTGAGCTATTCAGATAATTGATAGTTAATCATATGATACAAATATTACCTACAAGTTCATTGCAACAATATTATCACTATCATTTTTAGTGGATGCACACACTACAACAATATGGATTGATACCTCGGGGATACAGAGAATTCATGACCTAATACAAACATTACCTTGAATTCATGACCTAATACAAACATTACCTTCCCTCTGGATTTCAACAACATTATCATTTATTATGCTTGTAGAGGCTACAAGAATATGCATAAATGCATGATCCACACACTCAAACAATTAATTTGTATGGATATGGAACTAATTTGCTAGGAAGGTAACAAATTGATTCGCATAGGTAATAAGAGTATTAATACATTGCCATAACAATATGATATTAATTACCACAAATATTACGTGCACAATCAAATATTTGAAGTGATATCCCTTAGTGTATCATCCATGGCAGTGTGCAATAATGTGCAGGGATACTCGTGGAATGATAATCGATGGCAATGTGCCTTTCAACTACACATATTATGTTGAAGACGTGATTTTAAGGAAAAAATGGGTGAGTATTGGATTTGATAGAGGGGAAAGGGTTTGCACAAGGAGATATTTGATCCCTCTCGAAGTTTGGTAGAGCCACCTTTAAGATGGATCTATACTAGTAGTTTTATTAAAAGAAATAATATTTGACAGGAAAACTGAAATTTTTTTCTTAAACCAACGTTTTTTACATAAGGAAATCTACTGAAAAATGAAGTGTCATTTATTATTTGCCTCATCTCTAATGCATAGGTGGCAGGATTATGTTTTGTTTACATAATTTTTAAACACCTACGCGACACTCAAAAGAGAATACATACCAACAGACAATGAGCACTAGAGATCCAAATGGACAGGTATGGTAAACAACGTAGCATTAATAGGTGAAATAGGTAGAAAAACTAATGGTTGGAATCCTCGGAGCATTAGGAGAAAAGAATGATGAAGCACATATATAGCAAGTAACACGCAATGCATGACAGGAAGAGGTAACCCATACTTTCCATACATGTTCTTCAACATGAATTCCCATATGGTTCAGGAGTATTTTTTTGTTGAGTTTGATTCATAGTTGTTCTAGCAAAAGGCCCGTTGGATAGGATTGACAACATGTGGAGATAAAGTTTTTTTTATGTTGGCAAGAGTTGAGGTTTTACTATCAAAAACCACCAATGCTACCGTTTTTAAAGAGAATACCATCATTACACTCAAAGAGAAAAGGTGTTAAATCATTAATTATCATCAAGCCTAGAAAAATGGAGAATCATTCGTGACAAAGGCTCGAAAAATATTTTTCAATTGGATTGAGCTTTCCTTCTCTTCAGGGTGTACAGGGAGGGTCCAGACCACTTGGCCTTCAATAAGTCACCCACTTCACTATATTGACTAGCAATTGAACTTTTCCTACTTCACTTTTTTATTTTTCAGAATCCGTCTTTCATGGAAGTTCTCACACACTCAACAATAATCACATAATATGTTAACATTCGACTGGAAACAATGGAATTTGACCCAAGTTGCATAGAGAGCACAACTCAGTGTCACTCGTGCACACATGCCCCGGATGACAGGATGAGGGTTTGAGGTGACCCTCACCCATACTCAGCCATGCAACATGGTATGAGGCCACTCACAGGAAGTTATTAAAAAAAAAGCATATTATATTTTGATTTTTTTTAAATACCAGTGGTAATGCATGTAGGCACAGTTTTAATTGTAATTGTAATTGTAAGTAAATATTTTTACACGGAGGAGTATATATCATAGAATTTTGGGGTGGACTACCATTTACAATTTTTCATTTATGGTTAAGAATTATACGAGTGTATTATCTATATGGGCGATATTCAAAATTAATAATTAACATTATAAAAAAATTAAAAAAATCATATAATAACTGCACTTTGTGGTAGTTGCAAAAAAATAAATTATACATAATAAAAAATAGCTCATGTGATAACTAAACTTAATGGCATGGTAATGTGACAGTGGAACTCCATCTATCAGCTAGAAGTTGAGCTAATGTGCACAAGGTTTAGTCAAACTAAGTGGTTGTTATAACAATCACAAATTAAGTAGTTGTTCTATTAAATTAACTCTTAAATACAAGTAATAGACACATTCTTTAGGAAAAAAACATTATCACTGAGTTAAATATATATATGCCTCTCTGCATATTCCTAACATATTAATCTTATTAATATAGTCATTGCTAGTATTAAATACATACAAAAGAGCACACACAACCTGGGGCATTGTTTTAAAATCGTAATGGGTAAGATCTACAGCTTCAGTAGGCATGCGTCAACGGTCTCATCTCTTGATCTTGATCTCTTGCTTAATAATTTGTGTGTATCTATTCCTTAATAATTTGTGTGTAGTGTAATAGTGAAATTTTATTGCAAGGATCCTTAGCCAAGATGAAATTTTGTTGCGAGGATCCTTATCAAGGATGGAAGGTAGAAGAGGATATTCATCCCAACTTTGTATGGGTCAATATTCACAAACAAAAACAATGACAAATAGTTCTCATCATTTTCAGCAAGGACCTCGTCTCTCATGTGACACTTGTTATTTAAAACTAGTATTCTATGATTGTTATTAAACACGAATCTTTCATAGTAGATATACTTATGTTGAATTAAGATTTTATATATTTATCATGTTCAGTAAAGAATTAAAAATAATTGTTTAAGACTTGATATAAAAGTTGAAAGCTATTATAATAAACATTAACAAGAAGATTGAAGATATGAATTAATGTTCAATCGAACTATGTAAAAAAAATTAAAATGAAAAAAAAATAACTTTTATATTTATATAAATTTTGAATTATAAGAAGGATAATTCAATTTTACGAGTGTGAAGGAAAGCAAGATCACTCGAAAAGATCCATTTGAGTACGAGAAATGGGGATTACAACAATAAACTCGATGCTTTGTTCTTGGTGTTTAACGAGCATGACAAAGACAAAAAGTACACTCGAAATCTTTTTCATGTTTAGGTCCAGAGCACGAAAAAGAGAAAACTAAGCTCATACTGGGAGTTCCTTTTTTGTAAGTTTAGTCCCTCGGGTCTGGAAAAGTGATAAACGTGTACCTGAGAATACTCTTCTCAATTCCGTAGAAAAGAGAGTGATCATATCTCGTATTATTCCACATGGTCCGAGAAAGAGATAACCTACCACCAATGTGGATGCCCATTCACATATTCTTAACGAGATTGAACATACAAGTTTACTCGGTAGTCAAGTCTGTTTTGAGGAGTTAGACCTGGACCTAAAGAAACTTCATAAGGGTGGGGGGTCCTATAAAGGGATAGCTTGTAAAAAGAGACCAAAACGAGGCTCAATTTGGTGTGAAAAATAGATAAAAAGATTCCCTTGAACCTTTGACAATTGCAGCATGAGTATCGAAAGACAATAAGTAGGTTCTAAATGAGGATACTCATGAGAAGAAAGTCCTATGCATGGAAGAACAATGGTAAAAACAAGGAGCTAATGGTTAAAGATACCATAGTCCATGGTTAAAGTGTTAATGCTAGCATCAAGATGGATTAAGTATAACTTCAGAATGCATGTGAAATGACAAAAAACCATCCTATATGAGCAAAAAACAACTTAAAGATGACCATTTACCTATCACATGGAAGAAAAGAGATGGTATTAGTTAAAAAATTATGAACTGTAGGGAAAAAACCCACTTTAGAAATAAACTTTCTATAAATAGTTCAAAATATGAATAAAAACTCACCATTTTGATTTTTAACCATAAAAAGACAAGTTTATACCTCTACCTTCGATTGCTCGCTGTGGACGATTCCGTGGACCATTCTTAAAACCGCAAGTGTCAGGCAAAACTACACTCCATGCTCTTTCATTTGATCCAAGCAATTGTTAATTTTGAGCCCTAATTTCATGTTTTTAAGTTCCCTCAAAACAGGAACGATGTGTACACGGGTATGGTATGTTAATAGTCATGTACATGTGTTCTGTATGCAGGTTTCCCGAAAGACGGTCGTGTACAGTACGTGACTTGCCTAAAGAACAATTGCGTACACTGCGTGAGGTAGAAAAACAACATATAGGGTGAAAAAATTTCAAATTTTATATGAATCTAAAGGTTTGTAATTGCTTGTTTATTAGGTTGAAAGATGGTGCTTGAGTGGAGGGAGTGGGAACATGAAGACATGGACCAAGAAGCTCTTCAAGATGCCCCCACAGTGAATTTTTACGTCAAAGTGGGTTATGAAATTTTTTTTGTGCCTCACCTATGCAGGCCAATGTCCGCCTCTTAGAGTTTTTGATAAATTATTGGGATCATGATTTGGGCATGTTTGACCTTCAAGGTGAGGTTCTAGAGATTACATCGGAGGATGTCTACTTCATTTTCAGTTTATCACAACAGGGAGCTCCAGTGAACTTGGAAGGTACCGACAGAGGCGGTGACCCTCTAAGTGTACAGAGCTATATTGACATATACTGTGAGCCATGCACTCAAAAGAGGGGTATCTGCATCCCTATTGTTCGCATTCACAACTTCCCTTTACAGGTATTAACAAGCACTACAGTGAGGGTTGCAGGGTCATCATCACTTCACCTTGCGACTCAGAATGAAATGAGGCTAGCCGTAGACTGTATGTAGGGAGCTCTTTATGAATGGTGCTCGGGAGTGATCCCGATAATGAGAAAACAACTCTTTGACTAAAAAAGAGGTAGGAGGAAGAATTTTGGTTATGCCAACATATTAGTAGCCTTCTTCTTTGAGAGAGTGTCAGGTTTAAGTCCTACAGTGCCACTTCCAGTTCGCTCTCCCCGTCATCCTAGGCTGAGCAGGTGGGGAGATATATTCCTCCACCAGGGAGGTGGTGGAACAGTCCAGAGTGTCTATGATGATGAATTCTACTTTTGGTGGGAGCGACAGTTTCCAGCTTTGGAGTAGTTCCATATGCTGGATTGAATTTCCGAGGTGATACCGACCTCGTCCTCCCTCTAGGAGGAGCATGGGGAGAGTTAGCTAATTTTTTATTTTCAAAATTTTTAAAATTTTTATGAATTTTAATTATTGAGATATATACATATGTATAAGAGTTCTAATCCTTTAAAAAAATGTCAAAATGCAGATATTGGAGCAGTCCGCCCTACTGGGCATCCACGCATGTATGTGCGTCCTATTTTAGGAGAGAACT
Organism: Pseudotsuga menziesii; assembly: GCA_001517045.1. NCBI lineage: Eukaryota > Viridiplantae > Streptophyta > Pinopsida > Pinales > Pinaceae > Pseudotsuga > Pseudotsuga menziesii. The sequence continues at coordinate 187,699 of LPNX010957593.1, read as the reverse complement.
AGAGATTGATTAGGTTTTTTAAGGGAAAGCTGGCCAGGCTTACCCAAATTGTACCTACCTTATGGATTGAGCACATCCTTGCCATCATGCAGGAACTAGTAGTTGGTGTACCACCTATCTAGATACGTCTTCTGAGACGAGTAGCCAGAGCAGTATTTGTGTACATAGATGTTATTAAGTCTGCTAAAGCCGAGAAGGCTGAAGAAGCCTAAGTGCATGGTGATCAAGGGGACCAGGGTGGTCCAAGTGACTAGGGCGGTCAAACTTAGACTTAGGAGCATTTGATGGACTGTGATCCATATTTGTATATTTTGTGTATATTATATAGTTATGATTGGATCTGAGGACCAGAGACTCGACCTATCTATATGGACAAATATTCACACACACACACACACACACACACACACACACACACACATATATATATGTTTTCGGTTTATTTACAAATGTTTTTAATGTGTTTGCTGTATATTTTTATGTGAAATGTGTTAAATGCCAATCCAAGATATAATTAGCATATGCATCAGTTAATAAATTTTGATTTCCTGGAATGTGATTGAATGTAATGAACTCAAAATTTCTTTCCAATAACCTAACTTGCATAAACTGATGTAATAGAATAGGGTTCCACACCTGATAAGCCCGATTGAGCTTGGAAACCACCAGCTGAGAGTCCAGTCGGACTTCCAGCCGAGTGATACCATGTGACAAAGCCTTCCATAGAAGCTCAATGATGGCTCTGTATTCAGCGACATTATTTGTAGCAGGACCTAAGCAAGCACCTCTTGAGGCAACTAACTATCCTAAGATCGAATAAATGACCCATGCAGCTGAAGCCAAATTACAAGTGTGGTGACTAGTGCCATCAACGAAACCTACGAACCACTCAGAAGACATCTGTAACAACCAACAGATGGTATAAAAAACACAAACCGATGACCTATTGTACATAAAAATACATACAATAAAATACAGGAAAAAGTGCTAAGCCTAAGCATAGTACTTTTTCAGGTAGAGCCCATTTCTAGGCTCAGCTAACTTATTCCCATCGAAATCAATCAATTCATATGCACCCTTCTTTAATACCTTTGACATGATATAAGGCCCCAACCACATAGACCTGAATTTTCCTACCCCCAGGGGTTCTTTGTCTTGGTTCAAGAGCAAAACAAGCTCCCCTTCAGAGAAAACTTGAGGCTTGACCAATTTATCATATTGGCTTTTGACGCTATTTTTATGAGCTTGGTTTGTTGTTAGCACATCTCTATGTTGTTCATCTAGATGTTCTAAATGTAATAGACGTTCTTCCAACTCAGTCATATCAAGTAACACATGAATAGAAATTCTTAAGGACGGGATTTCACATTTAATCAGGGTAATGGCTTCCACTCCATGAACGAGTTGGGAGGGGGAAAACCTTGTAGTAGTTTTTACATTGGTCTGATATGCCCAAAGTGCAGGATATAGCATGATATGCTAGTTGGAATGGGCTACATTAATAGTACATTTTAGGATAGTTTTCAAAGTTTTATTAACAGCCTCGACCTGACCGTTTGCTTGAGGATAGAACGAAGATGAATGTTCTTGTCTAAATCCTAGCATAGTGGTCAGTTCAGTGATCATGCTATTTTGGAAATGGCTGCCATGGTCAGTGACAATCACTTTAGGTATACTGAATCGTGCAATAATTTGACTGAACACAAAAAGAGCTGTAGTTTCCCCGTCATATTTAAAGGTGGGCATTGCCTCTACCCATTTTGTAAAATAATATACAGCGACAATGATATATTTGTGCCCCCCAGTCGAGGCTGGGTTACACGTCACGTAATCAGTCCCCCACTTCATGAAGGGGCCCACTGAGATGATGGGAAATAGCACAGTGGGATGTGACCACATCTTTCTGGCGTAAAGCTAACAAGGATGACAACGCTTCACGGCTTCCACACAATCTTTAAACATCATGGGACAGAAATAACCGGCACATAATATCTTCTGGGTCGTTGCTAACCCAGATAAATGAACCCCGCACTCTCTACTATGGGCATCATTTAGGATAATCTCCACTTCCTCGTGGGTAAGACATTGACACAAAAAAGAATCTACCCCCCTATGATATAAAGTATCTCCTATAATGAGGTAGTTCTTGGCAGGTAAATGTAGTTTACGTCGTTCTTCCCGTGAGAAAGTTGCAGGATACTTCAAAGTCTGGAGATAGATAAGTATATCTCCGTACTAGGGATCAGAGGTGGAAATAAAAAAGATGTGCTCATCTGGGAATGAGTCTTCTTCAATAGCTAAATCTTCGTCTACTGTAAATTCTGTAATAAGCTAAGCAAAAACTAAAGATTTTTTGGATTTGTCGGATTGAAAATCCAAGTCAAACTCTTGGAGAATGACTATCCACTTGTTGAATTTTCCTCCAACTATCCGTCGAGACAAAACATATTGAAAAGGATTAACATATGCCATTACCATCGTAGTCCTTAGTAAAATGTAGTGACATAACCTCTGAACAGCATAAATAGCTGCTAAGGCCAATTTCTCAATGTGGGAGTACCTAAGTTCAGGTCTGGCTAAGGCACAGCTGAGATAGTAAATGACATGCTCTTGGAGCTTATCATCCTCCTGGACTAGGACCACCCCTATGGTCAACTCAGATGCAGCTAGATACAATATAAAATCCCTAGAGTAATCTGGCAGATGCAATAATGGTGCTGACAACAAAGCTTTTTTCAATGCCTCGAATGCAAGTTGTGTAATTTCATCCCATACAAATGGGGTGTCCTGAATTAACAGGTGCATGAAACCTTTAGTAATCTTGGCATAATTTACAATGAAACATCGAAGAAAATTGGACTTCCCCTGTAGGCTCTGAAGTTGCTTGATAGAACAAGGAGGAGGCAGATTTACAATGGCCTCAACTTTTAAAGTATCCACCTGAATGCCTTTGTTAGAAACAATGAATCCGAGAAGTCTCCCTAACTCGACACAGAACACACACTTGTGGGGATTCAAGTGAATTTTATAGTATCTGCATCGTTCAAAAATCAAACGCAAATGATCTGGGTGGTTGATCCTCTTACGAGAATGTGGAGGAAAATCATCAAGGTAGGATTCGACAATGGCCTTAATATCATGAAAGGAAAAATTCATTGCCTGCTGAAAGGTTGCCCCAACATTTTTCAATCCAAAGGGAATTTTCTTGTATGCGAAGGTACCCCAAGGACAAATGAAAGCTGTTTTATGTTGGTCTTCCGAATTTATTTGAATTTGATTATATCTGGAGAAACCATCCATAAATGAAAATACTTCACTTCCCCCGCAAGCATCAATAATTTGATCTATAAAAGGCGTGGGATAGTTGTCCTTAGGATAGGATTTGTTTAAATCTTGAAAGTCAGTACATACGCGTATGCTCCCTTTCTTTTTATCAACAGGAACAGGGTTGGATACCCATTCTATCAAAGCTATGGGATAAATAAAACCGGCTTTCAACAATTTCTCCACTTCAGCCTTCACTGCTACCACTTTACGCGGGTTAACAGGTCTCAACTTTTTCCAAACAGGTTTAGCGTCAGGGTATGTTTGTATTTTGTGCTCGACTATAGATGAATTAATTCTTGGCATCTCCTCATATGACCAGGAAAAAACGTCATGAAATTCCTTAAAACAAGGCCGTATAGATCGCAATCTCCTTAGGAGAGCAGTTTATGCCGATATGCACATTTTCCACAATGTTAGGATTTACAGAGATGTTGATAGGGATGGTATTAGAAATATTTTCCATGTTCCCCTCAGCAAACATTCCTTCCCTAGGTAAGGGATTAATGGGTGTATCAACATCATCTGTCAATCTCATATGAAACTCCTGATTCTCTATCATACTTAATTCTGGAAGAAAATAGGATCGATGGTGAAGATATTCGTAGATCTTATCTCGTCTGCACATGGATTCATCCGAAGGTAAAACCATATCTAAGCAATCTCTAGAATGCAAAGAGTTTTCTGCCCAAGCAGGCAGATAGGCTTCTTCTAGTTCCTCTAAGACTGTGAGGGGGACTGAGATGGGATCAATAGCAGTATGGATGATAGCTTAATAAGCCACTTTTGGTGCCGATAAGGGAACTTCAGGTTCAAGGTGGGAAGGGAGAACCCAAGGATCAGTACTATCAACAACCGTAGCTATGGACTTCCCCACACAAGTAGAACATATATAATTAATCGAAGTTGGAAAATCAAATGTGCCCATCAATGATGCGTACATTCCATCCCCTAAGCTCTCTGAAGTAGGTTTGACCTGATCAACCAATGGTATAGTGGACTCATTAGATTCTATGTGGACTTTTCGAGTAAAATTGAGTTGGTCAACAGTAACCAACTTCCCTTTGTGTGGAAACACTACCACCCAAAAAATGACCAATGCAATAGCAGACATGGCATAAGTCCAACTTCTTCGCAAGAGAAAATTGTAATCCAAAGGTGCATCAATCACCTCTACCTCAATAGAGACTTCTTTCCCTTCCAACTTAATTTCAAAATATAGTAGGATACCATGTGGACGGAATGACCTTCTGTCGAAAGCAGTAAGTAAGGTGTTTGCTGGGACCAGCTCTGGGGATCCAAGAGCTTTCCAACACGACAAGGACATAACACATGTAGAAGCACCCTCGTCAACAACTGCCCTTCCAATGGTCTTTCCACCATGGATAACATCTATCAATAAGGCTACATGATAAGGTAGGAAAATTTTGACATCAGACAAATTAAATTTCGCCATGAGACTTGATGAGTCCATACTGCCTAAAGCTGCTAAGAGTGCATCTCACTAGGTGGGACAAGTCTGTAACACTTCTAAAGCTGACATTGCACAAGGAGTTTGGTCTAAGTCTTCAACTATGGAGTAGTTTGCTGCAGCCCTAGCATTAGGATTATGCAAGGTCTTCTTAAAGACACCTTTTGGTATCTTGGGCATAATTTCGGCAGGTTTCTCAATCGTGAGAGGGTTAGAAGTTTCACCTATTGACTTACCCTTCTCCGAGGTCTCTTTTTCATAGTTCTTATTCCTGGTCTGTAGTAAAGTTTGGGATCGAACCATGTTGATATAATTGGGGTCAGGGGCATTTGGGGTGCCCCCTGCTGCATTTGAAGCCGAAGCATAATTCTGTCCCTGGGAAAAAGGATCCTTCAGGATAGCTGGTTGTTGAGCTTTTAACAGCTTCTGAGCTTGTTCCATAAGGGGACAAATATGGGTAAGGTGATCTTCATGGCACAACTTGCATGGGAATTTCATCTTCTTATTTTATTTCTTGCCCCCATCAGCATTGTTTGCAGGTTTTTGCTTGTTTTGATTTCCCTCCCCTTTCTTTCCTCTCTTCTTTTTCCCACCGGGCTGCTGATTGCCCTTCTGAGAGGTTTGTGCAAAAACATTTGCATTTTGGGGTGAGGGGGCAGCATTTCTTGCCTCCGTCGTAGAATGTTTGACAAACAGCTAATGGAGCTGTTTGGCCAAACATTCTACAGTGGGAGAATTAACGGAACCAACCACACCATCGGCATGGGGTCTAGGCTTAGGTTTCCTTGCATCATGTGTTGGCCTAGGTGCCTTAGGGATAATCTCATATAAGATCCTAGACTGAGAATATATCAAATCTAGTTGCTGGGCTGTGAGGATAGCTTCTTCCTCACTTGTCACTCCTGAAGTAGATACATCCTTAGATATATAAGGAAATAAGGATTTAATGAACCATTCTAATAAGAACTCAGGAAGAATAATGGCTTTAATAAGGCTCTTCCATCTTCTCCATTCTTGGATGTGATTTGAGATATGGGTGGCCTTGTTCTTCCTGAAGGTAGACAACAAGTCCGTTCCGAAATCCTATCGGACAGGAAGCTGGAAGTGACTAAGAAATGTATTAGCCAAGTCCCAAAAACTGCTAAACATAGCAGAAGGCAACTCAATGTACCATTTTGCTACTGTACTTGTCAAAGTTCTTTGGAACAGCCTCAACTGAACTGAATCTTCGTTCAGTGAGTTGGAAGAGCACCAGGGATGATTTTAAGGAACCATACTTATTTAAAAGTGTATAAATGTTGGCGAATATTACCAATTCTTAAAACGCCAACTATAAAATGATTGGCATTATTTTTCAAAAAATATTTTAATTTATGGAGTCCTTTGCATGGTCTAACATGGTCCTTAGTGAGTTATATCATTTATATAATAATTTAGCGAATTTTAGGGTGAAAAAAGTTTACCCTATCAAAATTGGGTGAAACAGGGCTTCAAAAAATGCAAAATGGCGAATGTTTTTTGGGGCAAAAACATGGAAAAATAGCCCACTGGGCTAAAATTTGCCCATAAAATTATCACTGAAGAGCACCATAAATGGAAAGTGGTGGCATGAGCTCCAGGATTGTCACCAACTTTTCCTTCGAATTTTGGGATATCCGAGGGCAGCTTGGTAGGGACGAGTGGCTAGGAGGGATCATGTCTCACCAAGTCATTCATCAGTTTAGACAAATCTGGAAAGTTTAACGTTGCCAGGAAATGAAGCTTGGGTATAACCGGAGCACTAAAAGTACCAGTTTGGGGATTAGAGGGACCTTCCCCCATATTCCCATATGTGAAGGTGGGGTTGCCCCTTGCTATCAGTTGTGAAGTGGATGGGTTGCTTTGGAAAGGATTCCATCCATAAGCCACAAGATTGTTTATCTAAGGTGCAGTATAAGAGGTTCTGGCTTCCCCAGTTGAAACCGGGGTTTAAAATACAGGAGCATGTATCCCTCTACTAAAAAGCGAAAAGGGAGAGCTCGTGAACCGAGCCAAAACTGGAGTTTGAAAACCTTGACCATAAGGGTTAGTGTTTCCAAACTGCATCCCTAGATATGAGGGTGTTGGGCCTACGTATGGAGTGGATGGGGGAATGTGCCCCCCATTCCAAGGAAATCCTTGGACAAAAGTCGAGGATCCTATAGGACCACTCTGGGCAGTGTGTGCGAAGGAAGTAGGAACTGTAGGTACACTAGGAATCCCACTGACCATTCCACCAAAAGCACCTGCTAGACTTGTGGGAGCCGGCGGTTGAACCACTCGACTCGCTGGAGTTAAGGGCGTAGTAGGTATGCTTGCTCTAGGGGTACTTACCAGGGGTGGTAGCACCCCTTCAGCCGGAGTGGCTGAGGTGAAGGTAAAAGAACTTTCTCATGCAATAGACATTATCCTTCCCACAGGGACACCAATCATGGGTCGATCAACATGATGAACCTAAACAATCATAGGATCGTTTAAGTCAATTAGAGGTGTATTAAAATTCCTTGCAAACTTGCCATCCTACATGTCTTCTCTCTCAACTGTATTTAAATTAAAATGGTTTTCCCTAAGTTCTGGTTCACCCGAAACTTCACTAACTCCTATCGGTTCAATAGAACAGTTTGCTACCAATCTCCTCCTTTGAGGGGCAGTGAAGGTTCCAATGTAATGAGCGGAGGAAGGTTTTGCAACCTTCATGACCTTCTAATAGGCTGGTCCTCCACGATTGTAAATTTGACTTTTCAAACCCTAAGGTCAGCTAAACACAAACAAAGCACAGAGCAATCACTACAAAAAATTCCTAAAGCCTCAACAATCACAAAGGGTACAAGATATTCTTTCCCGAAAAAATATGAGAGATAGTTTCTTGGCTTCCTTGAAGAGGTTCTTAGGCACAAGTGGAGGAATCACCCACCGCCCTCCTACACTTTCAACAAGGGTTACCTTCGAAGCCCATCCAAGGTGAACCAGAAATAGCCTTCCGGTTTACCTGTGTATAAACCCTAAATGTCAAGAGACTCGAGGCTACCTTAACTATACCAATAGTCTGGGGGGACAGTCACAAGCCTGATTTGTATGCATGGGCAGTGTAGCTGAGCCCGAAACTCTGTCTAGGACAGAATTCCCAGATGCGTAAAAACCTTGGTTTATGTTTCGACAAGGAATCGGAGGGTTATCTCCTCAGCCCAATGCCTCCATGCAGCCTCATGCTTAGCTCCCGTTTGAGAGGAGCTTCCTAGATACTATCAATAAAGAGAAGGATTTACCTATTGAATGGCCCACTATGTCTGAATTTAAGTACTTATGGGGAGTTTTCACTTCCTATCCCACAAGTCTAGCCTAAGGTAGTAGGTGTATGGCCCTGTAAAACAAAAATTACTAATAAGTTTAAATTATAGCATTCATTTTAAGGGCTATTTTTACTCAGAAGGAAAGTGGAGTGAAAGACTATGATGTTATTGACTCGATAAGAAATGTAAAAAAAAGGGTGTATAAATCAATTTCAAAGAAAATTATCACTACTTAAAACAAGCTTCTCTTTTTTTTTGTAAATATAAACTAGTGAAAATGCAACTATGAAAGAGAAAACTAAGACTTATTTTTGTAATTTTTGAGATTTTATTTAAAAACTGAAAGTAAAACTACCATATGCAATTCAAATGTAAATGTTTCCAATGCTTTTCTTTTCACTTTTCAAATTCCTCAAAGATTACTAATGCACCTAAATGCAAAAATTCTTGAGTATGATCGAATAATCCAACTATATAAAGTAAGCGAAATGAAGTAAAGCAAATTTATAAAAACCAAAGATCGACCACTTAAGGAAAACTTGGAAAACACCTAGCTAGGGAAGACATAATGAATAAAAATCACTGAAATCAATCAAAGGAAAGTGACAAACCAACACTATTCAGAAATAGAATGGTATATACGATATCTAGAACCCTGATCACTGATTCAGACTACCAGCACTTGGACCTATTACCCAACAGGAAAATCCACTTCAAATTTCTAACAGAAAGACAATCCAACCAATAAAACCCAAGGGCTTACCTAGAAGCATGAAGTATGGTTAATAGGGCTATCAAATCTATAGTGCAATGCAAGTACTAAAGACCATCAAGCAAAACAAAATCCAAAAAAGGACAGAAACAAGCAACCCTAGCCCAAAATTTTTGTTGCTCAGACTTGTACGTGACTTTCTACAAGAGCAACCTGCATACCGTACACGACTATCTAATACAACAACCCGCGTACACAGACCTTTGTACACGACTGTGTAGCACAACAACCTGCGTATAGGAGTAAAATTTTTCAATAAAAAGAAAAATTATGAAGGTATTTAAACAGCACTACAAGTATGAACCAAGACAAAACACCACACACTGAATCAAAGCAAAGGCTGGGGAAATATCTACAGAGTTAACCCACAGCAGGCTGGTTTCCCCACCAGAGTTTCCAGTTGTGTTGTTCAGGATTAAACACCCTTGTAACTAGTAGGGTCTGGGGTTACCAACTTACTTCTAAACTTGCAGACAATTAGCACTAGTAAAGTACAGAAAGGAAATAGGAAGAAATATTGGACACACCCAATTACCGATGATTGATCCAAGCTTGATCTTCTTCCGCTCTGCATCTCTACAAAGCTTTCAAGGATGCACCTCCTTCACCTGCAAAGAGAAAATTATCCAAGTACAATCTTATACATGTATATATAACAGGTTAGATAAACAATATATCTAGTGCTTAATTGAATGTATTCATCAACCATAATACATGAAAGAGACTCAACACAATGTTGGAAGAAGAATTCTCTTTATCAACAATCAGTGAATGAGATAAGTGTACAACCCAACTCCTGAGACAAAGACTCCTCTACAACCAAAGGACTCTGAGTTCTGCTGCTACAAGACTTCTGAAGATATACCAGCAACATAACTTTGCTCTCCAAAATTCATTGATTAATGCCCTCCCCAAGACCTCTATTTATAATTTGGAAAATAGAGTAGTTTCAAAGGTTGAGGAGGTTGAGATGGTTGGGGTGGTTAATGATTAAGGCCAAACTAATCTCCATTAATTGTGATTTATATTTTTTAATGTCGAATGGAGATGTACGCGACTATTAATACAGGAAACTCGTGTATGACACGCAAGTTGCTTTAAAGGAATCCTGTGTATGCTGATGTACGTGGGTTGCAATGGAGATAGTTGCGTATAGTACACGAGTTGTCAACGGGAATATTCGCGTACGTACACGAGTTTCAATGAAGATAGTCGCATGCAGTAATCAACACTTAGAAAAATAATATGGCAAGCTGGTTGAAGGGTAAATGCATCTCATGTCATGCCCATTTATAGTGTTTTGGAAAACTTCAATCCTAAGATGTCCTTTTGTGTACCAACATAAGGAATGTCGGCACTCGAATGGAGAAGTGCCATTTGGGTTGATAACAACAGTCTATGCAAAAATTAATAACATCATCTCATAAACTATCATAATATAAAACATAACAAAAGCAATATTTGTACGAAAAAAAATGAAGTATTAAATTGGAAAATGATTCCGTGATCAAAATCACAAATAGAAGCAAGTTTAAATACATAATTCATAGTCTCATAACATAATTACAAAACCAAAATACAAAATGTATCCAAGTAAAATCTAGGGCCTCGTGCATGATTATGAGGATGCCTAGAATAAAGCCTTAAGGAGCTAATGCCAACATTGGTAAATTGGAGCAACAACCGCGGTGCATGTGTATTTGGTGTTTCCATTTGATATCACGCTAGGGAGAGAATGGCACACTAGATAATGATAAAGCCTCTTTCACTTAGCATCCAACGGTGGTAATGACCCAACCACATCCGTATGACCCAAGACCAATCGATGGTGTAGTTTGAGATCCCATGCATGGCCAACACCTCTTAATCATGTTTTAGGCTATAAGGAAGTCATGTTCATCCTCAAACCATGCCCAGGGCCCCAATCTCCTATATGGTGTACAAAACCTACTAATTGTACCCATGAGCCAAAATTCCCTTTACAAATCATGTGTGGTAATTTATGACCCTATGCATGGCCCATGATCCCTACAAAAATATTTTATTCCCTAATACATTTTCATCCTGAGACCATGTTGAAGATTTAGAGACCCATATATAGTGCACAAAACTTTGTAGTAGTTCCCATATTACACCCATGGTCTAAATATTATCTTCATAAAGCATGTGTGGTGGTTTGAGACACTACAATTCCCTTTTGAAACCTAAGACACTACTATTCCCCTTGATCCATAGTTAAGTTCTGAATCCATATTTATGGTGCACAAAACTTGTAAGCCCAAATATGTTGGTTTCATCCATGAACCATAGTTATATCATAAAGAGCAATATGCAATGCATAAAACTTTGTAATGAAATTCATATTACACTCATAGGCCATGTATGTTCTTTATAGGGAATATATGGTGGTTTGAGACTATGTTAATCTTTTACTCATGCAAAAAAAAAAACTTATATAGGGCTTGCATTGATTTTTTCGACCTTATGTGTGCCTCATGAACCTAAAATCTTATTATTTTAGGCCCTAAAGGCTAAGACAATCATTTCCATCATTAGATCATATATAGGTCCTATACCTGAGATGATATATTTCATAATGGTGACCATCTTACACACATGCATCATCCAAATATTTCCCTTATATGGGTTGTGTGGTGATTGGGATTGTATCCACGACACATTATCCTTAAAACCATCTTTTATGTTATATTGATATGCTTATGTTCATTCTCAAATCATGGACAAGTCCTAGGCCTATATTTAGTGTACAAACCTCAAATGTAATTCTTTATTACATCCATGGGACAAATAATAGATGTAAATGGCTTGCATAGTGGTTTGATACCCTGTTCATTGTTCATAAACCCTAAATTCATATTTAAAGCCCTAGTATGTCCATTTTAATCCTTAAATGATTCTTAGAAATTCAATACTTATTTTTCATTTGTAAAATCTTTTCCGAACTCATATTACACCCATCGAACAAAGATTTTATTTACAAGGCGTATGTATTCCTTTTATGGCCCACGAGGCCTATAATCATGGTTTAGAACCCACGACACTAGTGGTACCTAAGACCCATAAATTATGGGAAAAATATTGTATTGTCACCAATATTACACACATGGAATAAATATTCCATATATAGGGTATGCATGGTTACCATAAAATAATATTTTAGGGAGAGGTATTTGTGGTGTTTTGGGACCCAATGCATGGTTACCATAAAATAATATTTTAGGGAGTTAAGATGTTGGTGTTCCACCTTACCCAATATCGTGGACCCCAACACTCATATATGGTGCATAAATACTCATAATGATGTTAAGATTACATTGATCATCCAAAGATTCCCTTTATAAACCAAGTGCTTGGATAATGAAACCTAAGATCACATGGGGCGTCTATTTTCATCTTTAAAACATGGTATTGGATGTGACACATGTCCTTGCTATGAGAAAACTCACATTGTTTCCCATATTATATTCATCAGTAAAATATTTCCTTTATAGGGCCTATTTGGTGAATTGGTATTTTATATATGTCCCAGGAGCCATGGAAACATCATCTTTTCCTTCCTCTTCAGCCATGATAAATCCTTAAGACCCATATGTTGTGCACAAAACATCATAATGATCTTGATATTTCATTTGGAAAAAAAAACATTTAATGTTTGTTTTCCATCTGCACAGTGGAAATTGTTGTTGACATTACCATCATCATCACTGTCATGGTGACTAAGGGTGTCTTCATCATCATCTTTTCCTCCATCACCACTATCACCACCAACAACAACACCAACACTGCTTCCATCATCATTAATGTGCAAAAATTGACTCATTTTTTTTTGTTGTTATATTTGGTCAATAAATTTAAAAGTAAATTATATATCACAAGTTGCAGTTTGATCATTTTAAAGGTCTATCGATATCAAAATAAGGAGAATGTGGACACCTTCTTTAGCCATAACTCTGCCACACCTATATATGAGGATTAAATTAATTGCATCAAGAGGTGCATTCTACAGTCCAGTAGGGGGAGGATGTGTAGCTCCTTCTGTGCTTATAATCAGCTCAAATAAAAATTAAAAATAAATTAAATAGTAAGAATATATCCAAAAATTGGTCAGACAAAAATAAAATAAATATCAAAACATAATAAGAAGATAGCGCCAATTATAAATTCACTGTATGAAGCCTATTGAGGTTCACATTTCCTCAACAAGCTTAAGGTTTCATTTTAAAACTAACTAAATCACATAAGAATTTTCTTTAAAAAAATTGCATAAATTTTATTTCTCATAAAGAAATTTCGCTGCATTAAACACAATTACAATTATCTTTTTCCTAGTGATTAATGTGATAATTTCACTTAAGCGAAATTAAAAATGAAATATTAACCCAAACTAAATCTTTACTATTGCAATTACAATCTATTCATTGATGTTCTTATTAATTATTTAGCAAAAACAAATTGCATCAACCACAATTTTTGTTTTAAACCAAGTTTTTAAATATAATATTCTTCTTGGAGGATGCGTAACTCCTTGGAGGCTTATAATAAGCTCCAATAAAAATAAAAAAATAAAAGAAAATAATTTGAATATACCTTACAATTACAATATATTCATTGGTGTTCTTATTAATTATTTAGCAAAAACAAATTCCCATCAACCACAATCTTTACTTTAACTTTCAGTTAAAACATAAAATTCTTAGTGTTAAGTTTAAAAAATTAATATTAAATCAAGTTTTTAAATATAATATTATTTTTTTAAGTTTAATATTCACTTCATATAGTTTCATATTATTTATTTACTAAATATTTTTTCCTGATAATAATAATATGGTTTAAGAACATTTTATATGGTTAAACATTGAATTATGTTTCATGCATAAATTTATTTGCTTTGGAAAAAATTAATATTGTTTTAAGACATACGTAAAATTTCCAGGTTGTCATTTTCACATTGTACCATTTTAAAATTAACATGGCATTAAAAATATCACTTTAAAGCTATAAAAAAATTTGCTTTAGGTTAAATTTAATGACGAGATTCTAACTAAATCACATTAATCATTGTTTTGGATATTTTCGAACTTTTCAAAATATATTTAAGAGGTAATAGTATTGTAGTTATTTTTAAAACTTAAATAAAAAATTATTTAAAAATATTGGTTGTTATTGTAAATAGTGGGCCATAATTAATATGCTTCACCCTAAAGTTCAAAATTTTCACATTTCAAGTCACTCTATCACACTAACGACTCAAACTCTTATCATTCACTCATCACAATCATATACAAAAATACTGAAATCTCATCTAAATACTTTCTCTTAAATCCCTTGTAATAAGGGCTTAATATTTAAACCATAAATATTAAAACATTCAAATATTATAATCATATTCAGACATTACTATCATGTTGAAACTAGAGTTAGGTTTGTTTAAAACTGTTTAAACATATTCTCCATTTCCACTTAGGAAAAAATATCTGCAGATATTATTGTAATGCAAAAAAAATATATCAATGTAATGCAAATAATACTTGAGCTAGTCAGATAATTGATAGTTAATCATATGATACAAATATTACCTGCAATTTCATTGCAACAATATTATCATTATCATTTTTAGTGGATGCACACACTACAACAATATGGATTGATACCTCCGGGATACAGAGAATTCATGACCTAATACAAACATTACCTTCCCTGTGGATTGCAACAACATTACCATTTCTTATGCTTGTAGAGGCTACAAGAATATGCATAAATGCATGATCCACCCAGTGCAACAATTAATATGTATGAATATGGAACTAATTTTCTACGAAGGTAACAAATTGATTTGCATAGGTAATAAGAGTATCAATACATTGCCATAACAATATGATATTAATTACCAAAAACATTACATGCACAATCAAATATATGAAGTGATACCCCTTAGTGTATCATCCATGGCAGTGTGCAATAATGTGCAGGGATACCCCTAGAATGATAATCCATGGCAATGTGCCTTTCAACTACACATATTATGTTGAAGACATGATTTTAAGAACAAAATGGGTGAGTATTGGATTTGATAGAGGAGAAAGGGTTTGCACAGGAAGATTTTTTATCCCTCTCCGCGTTTGGTAGAGCCACGTTTAAGATGGATCTATGCTGATAGTTTTATTAAAAGAAATAATATTTAACACGAAAACTGAAATTTATTTTTTAATCCAACCCTTTTTACATAAGGAAATCTACGGAAAAACGAATTGCCATTTATTATTTGCCTCGTCTCCAATGCAGAGGTGGCAGGATTATGTTTTGTTTACATCATTTTTAAACACCTATGCGACACTCAAAAGAGAATACATACGAGGTGACAATGAGCACTAGAGATCTAGATGGACAGATATGGTAAACAACGTAGCATTAATAGGTGAAATAGGTAAAAAAACAAATAGTTGGAATCCTAGGAGTGTTAGGAGAAAAGAATGATGAAGCATATATCTAGCAAGTAACACGCAATGCATCATAGGAAGAGGTAACCCATAATTTCCAGACACATTTTCTTCAACATGAATTCCCATATGATTCAGGAGTAATTTTTTTTGTTGAGTTTGATGCAGAGTTGTTCTAGCATGGCTTATAAAAGGCCCATTGGTTAGGATTGACAACATGCGGAGATAAAGCTTTTTTATGTTGGCAAGAGTTGAGGTTTTACTATCAAAAACCACCAATGCTACCCTTTTTAAAGAGAATACCATCATTACACTCAAAGAGAAAAGGTGTTAAATCATTAATTATCATCAAGCCTAGAAAAATGGAGAATCATTCGTGACAAAGGCTCGAAAAATATTTTTCAATTGGATTGAGCTTTCCTGCTCTTCAGGGTGTACAGGGAGGGTCCAGACTACTTGGCCTTCAATAAGTCACCCACTTCACTCTTCACTATATTGACTAACAATTGCACTTTTCCTACTTCACTTTTTTATTTTTCAGAATCTGTCCTTCCCAAGCTCAGCGTCTTTCATGGAAGCTGGGTTGGAATTTCAAATGACGAACACCCGTCAAAATTGCTGGTAACTACTAAAATTTAAAAGGTTTTTTATATTCTAAACCAAATTTTGACGATTTTTCTAAAATCTTAGCTATATTTGATGGGTAAATTGACCCATGCCGAGCATTTACCCGTCAAATTCCGTCCCTACATGGAAGTTCTCGCACACTCAACAATAATCACATAAGATGTTAACATTCGACTGGAAACAATGGAAATTGACCCAAGATGCATAGAGAGGACAACTCAGTATCACTCGTGCGCACATGCCCCGGATGACAGGATGAGGCCACTCACATGAAGTCACATGAAGTTATTAAAAAAAGCATATTATATTTTGATTTTTTTTAAATCTGTGGTAATGCATGTCGCCACACTTTTAATTGTAATTGTAATTGTAAGTAAACATTTTTACACTCAAGAGTATATATCTTAGAATTTTGGGGTGAACTACCATTTACGATTTTTCATCTATGGTTAAGAATTATACGAGTGTATTGTCCATATTGATTCTATGGGTGATATTCAAAATTAATAATTAACATTATAAAAAAAATTTTAAAATCATGTAATAACTGCACTTTGTGGTAGTTGCAAAAAAATAAATAAATAATAAAAAATAGCTCATGTGATAACTAAACTTAATGGCATGGTAATGTGACAGTGGAACTCCATCTATTAGCTAGAAGTTGAGCTAATGTGCACAAGGTTTAGTCAAACTAAGTGGTTGTTATAACAATCACAAATTAAGTAGTTGTTATATTAAATTAACTCTTAAATACAAGTAATTGACACATTCTTTAGGAAAAAAACATTATCACTGCGTTAAATATGTGTTAAATATATATGCCTCTCTGCATATTCCTAACATATTAATCTTATTAATATAGTCATTGCTAGTATTAAATACATACAAAAGAGCACACACAGCCTGGGGCATTGTTGTAAAATCGTAATGGGTAAGATCTACAGCTTCAGTAGGCATGCGTCAACGGTCTCATCTCTTGATCTTGATCTCTTGCTTAATAATTTGTGTGTATCTATTCCTTAATAATTTGTGTGTATCTATTCCTTAATAATTTGTGTGTAGTGTAATAGTGAAATTTTATTGCAAGGATCCTTAGCCAAGATGAAATTTTGTTGCGAGGATCCTTAGCAAGGATGGAAGGTAGAAGAGGATATTCATCCCAACTTTGTATGGGTCAATATTCACAAACAAAAACAATGACAAATAGTTCTCATCATTTTCAGCAAGGACCTCGTCTCTCATGTGACACTTGTTATTTAAAACTAGTATTCTATGATTGTTATTAAACACGAATCTTTCATAGTAGATATACTTATGTTGAATTAAGATTTTATATATTTATCATGTTCACTAAAGAATTAAAAATAATTGTTTAAGACTTGATATAAAAGTTGAAAGCTATTATAATAAACATTAACAAGAAGATTGAAGATATGAATTAATGTTCAATCGAACTATGTAAAAAAAATTAAAATGAAAAAAAAATAACTTTTATATTTATATAAATTTTGAATTATAAGAAGGATAATTAATGTCCACTAAAATTAATTTAACTTTTATGTTTTTATAAATTTTGAATTATGAGGATGATGATGATGATGAATAACAACCACTAAGACCAAATCTTGTCTATCGAACCTAAAACAAATGAATTATTTAGTTTACTTTAGAATTATATTCCTATGCTCAAAAAACTTAGAGAGAAGCATTTCGAAATCACTATAATTTTGATGCACTAGAAGGATAGGAAGGTCGATATTGCAACAATATTATAGAACTGATATCTAATGTGGGTGTATGCAAGGAACTCTAAGAGAAAGTGTTTTTTGTCCTCAACGCTCATAATGTTGCAGAGACAGAAGATTCTTTCCTCCCATTGTGTTTTAGGAACTGACCAATGCCCTGTTTTACTATAGAGCTCATGAGAGTTCGTTCTTATATTGGCTATATTATTTTTCTTCTTCGAAGTACTTAAGACATAGAAATACTTTTGAACTTCTAAATTAGGGTTAAATACCTCCTTATAGTATCTTAATTTTCTTTTAGCCTCTAAGTCTTCTTCGCACCACATTTTCTTTTTAAACATAGCAGTAATAATATTTTTAATGTCATTAATATTTTGGAAGGCGACATTTTCATCAATCTCCCAATGGTTTAACTATGTTGTAGCGTCTTTGGGTGAGTGCACAAAGTTGAGGGACCTTTTAGATGCAATGGTAGAGTGAAGTCAATCATTCTTGATCCATAAAATAGAATTCATCCCAAGCAATCCTGACCCTTCCAAGCCTAGTCCCAAGGCTACCAACAGGCATGCCAACTTGGATCGTAGACGAAAACGTGCCCCTATTTTATTGAAGCAAATCACACTCCCATTTTGATTTGAATAAATGTGCTCCCATTTACAAAAAACTATTTTATTGTTAAAACAGGTCGAGCCCGTCATTTTCACCACAACACAACGTTGTTGGAGCTTGGATGGAGCAGAACAAGAGTGGACGAACGCGATTTGGGTGAGCCAAAGCCATCAACCTCTTCTTTGTAAGGTATTTTCCTCAAATCTTCTCATATTTTCCTCAAATATTCTCATGATTTTTTCCCTAAATTTATTAATTTATTTTTCCCTAATTTTAAATTAAACCAAAATAATTAATTTCTATGGCCAATGGAAACCAATGGAAATCAAAACCCCAATGGAATTGGCCAATGGAAACCGATGGAAACCAAAACCCCAATTTAATCATAAAAATCAAATAATTTTGATTATTTACCAAAATTCATACCCAAAATTCACATGCCCAATGGAAACCAAAACCCCAATTAACTCATAAAAACAAATCAGTTTCACTATTTCCATATGTATATTCACAAGCATCCTTGTGATCCATACCAAAATTCACAAATATGCAAAGTTTGTCAAGAACATATATCCAAATAGGTCGAAGTTTGTCATCCAAGAACATCAATAAACACCTTATAGTTTTAATGAAACTTCCTAATCCAAGTGTTAAAATAAGGTATAGAAGATTCCCATGCTTAACAAATATTTCCTCTTGACTCAAGGGAACTTTTTGGTTAAGATCAAGACAACGAAGTTCAACAATAGGCTCTACGAACATCAAGATACATAGGGTGGTTGATGTGTTTGATTACATGCCAATCACATACTATCATACATGATAGAATCTAGTGGAAACCTTGCAACCATAAAAGCCACTATACAGAATTGTGCATTTAAAGTCTCACATGGGTATATAGAGAGAGGGAATAGAACTAAAATAACATCAAGTGGAATCCATACATGGCCCAAATTACATATAAACAAAGATCTGCTGAATAGACTTTGGAGTCCAAAAAAAATCACGCTACAACAAATAATTACATATATTTAACAAAATCGTTGCCTATACTCGGATTTTATTCATCAAAAACACATTATGTCGCCTATTCTATGGTCTATCCGTTGCCTCTACCTACAATGTGGGATTTGGTCCTGCAATGGCATCAGTCAACACCTCACAATTTTGATGAAACTTCATAATCCAAGCCTTAAAATAAGCTAGAGGAGCTTCCCAATCAACATATGCACATAGGACATTTTATGTACACATGCATATGGAAATTGGAATTAATACTTGAATTTAGGACATAAATTTGAAATTACAAAATGTTAAATGTTTATTCTTTACTGTAAAATTCAAGATCAATTTTAAAATTTACATAATAGATTTAGTTTATGTCATTATTTGTCGTGCATTAGTTATACACTTTTTAGTGCTTAGAGATGTCATTATATCATGTGTTTATATTTCTAATGATATTTTATTTGTATTTATGATTGCAGTGGCTACTATGGATAACAATGCTAAGATATTGAGGGTTATTGGCCATCTCAGAGAGATTGGTTTTTCCTGGACGGGTGGGGATGAGCTTCGCCACTCCTTGTCACACTCATTGTTGAATTTTGTTGATACGATCATAAGATTGAATGATGCTTTGTATAGCATTGGATCATACAGGGAGAGGAAAAGACAAGATTACACTGATGGGTTGAGCTACAACGAGGTAAAGAAGTTCAAAAATAACCAAAGAACACATTTATACATTGTTTAGAGTGCCTAGGACAAATGGCATTTTGGAGAGCACCAGAACACACATTTCCATTGAGTGGTGCACCTTTCCACCCATTACAGACCATTGGATGGATAGGTGATACATGGTTTTTGACATTCCCCCCCACAACAATAGGGAAGTACCGTTGTACTTCCTCCGAAAGTTGTATGCAAAGTTTGTGATGGGGAAACATGTCAACTATTTTGACATGTTGGGCTTCTAGGGAGTTGGTAGGGGGATTCCCCAACACCGACCCAATGCTAGGAATAGAGATTCCAATCCACATATACCTACACCCCATGCCCATCTACCGAGGGCTGACGCCCCTCTTGCACATGATATGGTTTCCCAGACACAGGAGGAATTTATGACTCTAGCTGAGATGGTTTCTTGACACATGACTAATATTGACCAGAAAATGCCCTCTTCCTCTGCTGGGGTAAAACCATGAGCTTCTTGTGGTAGAGGAACATTAATTGGTGGGGATAAAATGACATCCCATGTTCCTCAGAGCGAGCCACACGTCTGCATGATGTGTGGTCAATCCTGTTATGGACCTAGACCAAGACATGGTACCTCTACAATGACTAGTGGTCAGGTAAGGACATTGTTAAATCTCTATTATTGTTAAATTTTTAATTTTTCAATATTGTATGTAACATATTAAAAGATTTGTAATACATGCAATATTTACTCTTGCAGGAGATTGATGCCTCTCAAGGGGTGGTACTGCACCCGATGTGGTTGTATCCAAGGCCCAAACAACCAACATTGAGTTAATATTTAAACATGTGTCATTTTTTTAATACATATCATTTTGTTAATGCACATGTGTTAGTCTTGGTTAATTTGTTAAAATTGTCTATTATTTACAACTTTTGAATTTGCAGGAACCCCACTTAGAACCTAATGCTGGAGACATTGATCTCAACGAAATGCTCCTAGGTGGAATTTATGATTACTTGAAGAATGTAAGTACATGGTTAATGACTGAATCTTTTTCAAATTATTTAAATTTCTTATTGTACACTCCTTTCTAGATTGTTAATATTTTTAATTTTTAAACTTGCAGATGATATCTGCATATGAAGTGGGGCACGAAATTGCTGGAAGCAGTCACTCCCATGGTGGAGATATATCCTAGGAAGGGATAAGTATACTACAACATGTCATTTTTTCAGTACATATTATTCTATACATTGAACTCCATGTCTAACTATGGTAACACTTTATGACTGCAGAAATCATCGCAAATCCCTGCACCGCCTCTTTGGTTTGGATCCCCCCGTAGTCCAAATGTAGATAAGCAGGTTGTTTACACCATATGACCCTATTCCTTGACAAGAGAGGGTGTCCATGAGGAACAACCTACTCATCCCATGGTAATGTACACACTTCCAATGACAGTTGCTGGTTAGCTTTGAATTCACTTCACAACTAGTTTTTCTTAATGTTATTTTTGCATTTTTATAGCATCAGGATGTAGAGTCATCCATACCAGACCTTAGTGGGGTTGTTGATGCTTTACTCAATGTTTCATCTATAATATGGATAAGTCACACAGAGGTACATCTACTTGAATATTTGTAATTGTACAATTCATTTGTATTGCATATGGTACGTACGATGTCTACCTATTTTATCATCTGGTGAATGTAGCCACACCCTGGTCCATTAGTGGACATGACTCAGGTTGATGTTCAACCTACGGATCCTCTTGCTTCTGGAGAAACCCCGCATCATTCTGAGGAACAAATTTTTTTCTATGAGACGTTCATTTTTAACATAATTGATTAGTACTTTCTCATTCATGTACATGTTGATAATTGTTGAGATAATTGACATATTTTTTTTTATTCACAGAGAAGCATTGTAGAGAGACTCACTACAAGGAGGAGGACACCAGAGACATCGATACCCTAGATGGATGCAGTGATTGTTTGTTTTATGTAAAATTGAGTCATATTTTAAATTTGCAAACTTTGTTATTGCTTTATTGTACTAGTTCAGTTACATGATCAAGAAATACTGTCATTGATTTGCAGTCGTGAGAGATGCACAGTGGTCATGGACAGAGGAATCAAGCATCAGGGTTAGGAAATAACAAGAGAAAGTTGATGTTTGTGTCCAAGAGAAATATGTATTTTTCTGTACAATAGGAAGTTAGAGTATAAGGGCGCGGTCTAGGATAGATGTACTTTTGTTTGCATCTACATCAAGGATGTTTCTGATACATGTACATTGACAGGCCATATAAGGGCCTACTATTTTTGTATTATATTATTTTCATGATATAAAAAATATTTCATATCAAGGCTCTTGAGATCTTCATGGTTTAGTCTTTTAAGTGTGATTATACACATGTGGCCAAGAATGTTTCTATGTGTAATGTTCCCAATTTTTGATAGATTTTATGATTGCATGGAGATATTAGTTACAAAATTTGAGAAAAATGCACAATTACAATATTACGTAATGAAAAAAATGTACATTTAACTTGTTTTTAACCATGATCCAATTGCATACACAATGCTAAATTAACAATGTTAAATTGTATTCACAAAGATGGGACATAGCTAATACACATAAGCACCCATCACAGCTAAGAAACTGATCCAACTAAGTGGAATACAAAAGAACCTTACCCACATAACAACCTAACCAAATTTTAAAGGATGCACGAAGTTGACACACCTAAGTGATGCACCTGTGTGGTCTACATAAATGAAATTAGTGTTTGGAATGATGTCTTTCATCTAACGAATACATGGGATACACATCAAACCTAAAAGTACCAGAGTATTATAAGGTTGATTTAGAATAATGGTTATGATTATATCCTGCACATTATTTTATCATTTTGTTAATGTACATGGAATTTTATGAATGGCCTCTAGGAACAACTTTGGAAGAGACGAAAATTATGTGTGATTTTATTATAGTTTAAATTGATTGGAGAAGTACTATTCTGAATCTTGTTTTATAAATTTATGTTTATGGAGTATTATTTGAAACATTCCTAGTGTGAAGATGTATATTTTGTAATAATGGAGAAATAGGTTGGCTACTTGTTTCTAAACATAAACTTGTTCCATTACATGCTTTCTGGAGTAATGGCATTGTCTCCTCCTGCATTTCATCGTACAAATTCTCACATCTCTTAGATGACCAAGCTAAATTAATATGGGAAACAATCTTATTTCAAATTTCTAGTCTCACAAATGATATGAGATCCTAAGATCAATTCACCTCCACATAGAGATTGACAACTCCTTTCGCCTTTATTAAAACACAAACAAAGAATATTTCTTGCTTGACAATGATGGGAAATAATTCAAGTTCAACACCTCACAATAGGTAACATAGTTCTCTAAAGCTACACATGGAATAAGAGTTTGCAACAAGTATTTTTTCAAGAGGGGAATATCTACAATCACCTTCAAGCTAACCTCTATGTGCAAAAATTTCACATTCACTTACTGAGCAAAACCCTAGTTTCCAAAATTGAACTAAAACAGGATCCCTTGTGCATGGACCTAGAGTATAGCTCCACTCCTATCACTATACAAATGTCCTGAATCCAATGTGGCCGACGGTTCTACGATTCGAGCAATGGTCCTCACTCTATGGCACGTTGAAGCCCACCTTCTATAGGCTTTTAGGGACACCTGTTGAATCCCTACCTGGGGCATAGAATGGAAACTGTGCATCAAAATGGGCTTCCAGTGGTTCATGCAAGCATGTTTAGGCATGTTCCATTTGGTAATGCTAGCCACATGTTCACAGTCAAGGAAATTTCAAAGATGACCCCTATGTGCAAAAATTTTGCATTCACTTACTCAGCAAAACCCTAGTTTCCAAAATTGACAAAAACAATTATCTCTTGCCCATGGACCCAGATTAGAGGGGCACGCATAGCACTATCCTGATGTCCTGAATCCAAGGGAGCTGCTAGTTTGTCAATCCGAGCAATGATCATCATTCTATGTCACGTTTAAGCCCACCTCCTACAGGCTTTCACAGACACCTATTGAATCCTTACCTGGGGAATAGAATGGAAACAATGCATTAAAATGGGCGTCCGGTGGGTCATGCAAGCATGTTTAGGCATGTTACATGTGGTTACACTAGCCACACATTCATGGTTGAGGAATTTGCAAAGCTGACCCTTATGTGCAAAAATTTCACATTCACTTACTGAGCAAAACCATAGTTTCCAAAATTGACCAAAAGAATGATCCCTTGTCCATGGACCCATATTAGAGGGCCTCCCATAGCACTATCCTAATGTCCTAAACCCAATAGATATGATGATTCGTCGATTTGAGCAACGGTCATTATTGTATAGCATGTTGAAGCCCACCTCCTATCAGCTTTCGGGGACACCTATTGAATTCGGGGCATAGAATGGAAACCGTGCATCAAAACATACTTTCGATGGGTCATGAAAGCGTGTTTAGGGATGTTCCATATGGGAATTCTAGCCACACATTCATGTTCAAGAAATATGCGAAATTGACCTCCATGTGCAAAAATTTGACATTCCCTTACTGAGAAAAACCCTAGTTTCCAAAATTGACCAAAAAAATGATCCCCTGTCCATAGACCCAGATTAGAGGGCCTCCCATAGAACTATCCTGATGTCATGAATCCAACAGAGCCGAAGGTTCGTCGATCTGAGCAACGTCCATCATTCTATGGCACGTTGAATCCCACCTCCTACAAGCATTCAGAGACACATGTTGAATCCCTACTCGCAACATAGAACGGAAACCGTGCATCAAAACAGGCTTCCGGTGGGTCATGAAAGCATGTTTAGGCATGTTCCATGTGGGAACACAAGCCACACATTTATAGTTGATCAATATGCGAAGTTCACCCCCATGTGCAAAAATTTGACATTCCCTTACTAAGCAAAACCCTAGTTTCTAAAATTGACCAAAAACATGATCCCTTGTGCATGGACCCAGATTAGAGGTCCTTTCATAGTACTATCCTGATGTCTTGAATCGAACGAAGCCAACGGTTTATCGATCCGAGCAACGTTCATCATTCTATGGCACGTTGAATCCCACCTCCTACAAGCTTTCAAGGACACCTGTTAAATCCCTACCTGAGGCATAGAATGGAAGCCATGCATCAAAATGGGGTTCCAGTGGATCATGCAAGTGTGTTTAGGTATGTTTCATGTGGGGATGCTATCCACACATTCACAGTCAAGGAATTTGCAGAGCTGACCCCTATGTGTAAAAATTGGACATTCCCTTACTCAGCAAAAACCTAGTTTCCAAAATTGACCAAAAAAATGATCCCTTGTCCATTGACCTAGAGTAGAGAGCCACCCCTAGCACTATCCCGATGTCCTAAATCCAACTGATTTGAAGGTTCATCGATCAGAGAAATGATCATCATTCTATCGCATGTTGAATCCCACCTCCTACACGCTTTCAGGGACACTTGTTGAATCCCTAACCGGGGCATAGAATGGAAACCATGCATCAAAACAAGGTTTTAGTGTGTCATGCAAGCATTTTTAGGTAGGCTCCATGTGGGAATTATAGACACACATTCACGACTGAGGAATATGCGAAGTTGAACCCTGTGCCCAAAAAATTGACATTCCCATACTAACCAAACTATGGTTTCTATGGTTTAGAAAGCAAAATATGGTTTATGGTGCAAACTTGAGTTAATAGGATTGGCTATAGGGTTTGTAATATAGGATTGGAAATTGTTATTAGGGTAGGATTACCACTCCTTAACATCATGGCTCCCGTGGAGAAACAAATTATCGAAGTCAAGGAGATAATTATCATATTCAAGGAGATGTCCTTATAGGATCAACTTTGAGATTCAAGGCAAATGCAATAGACATATTCGAGATAGAGTGGTAGATAATGGTCTTGGGATATACAACATGATTCATGTAAGTATAAATATAATACAACAAATCCATGATGAAGCTCAAGTGCAATTTATCAAGTTGTAGAAGTCTATTGAATTTATCAATCTATCCAGCTGTAAATAATCAAAGAGACCATGAAAACAAAATATCTGACTACCACATACCTGACTACCTACATGTGGTCATTCAATTAGACCATCAAGATCACCTCTAATAGAAATGGTATCCTTGAGCCTCTCGTTCTCGGAGTAAGGAAAGACATATCGTGACTTTGATGAGTTCCTGTTTGGCATTGTTTGAAGCTGGAGGTTTGTGCCAATAACTAAGTTTGTATAATGGCATACAATTTGACTTGGTCTATAATCTTCAAATACATAACCTTTTTTCTTTTGTGTGTGGGAAACCTGTGTCAAATATTCTCCTTTGATAACCATCGACCCAATTGGAAAATCATTGCCCTCAGAGTCGCTTAATGAGAAAATGAGCATCTGCTTTCCATCCAAGCAACATGCCAGCTAGTAGCCAATGTGCCATTAATTTCCTCTTGGGGAAATCACTGCATATGTGTGCCCTGCATAAAATAAAGTGCAGACCTAGGATTCAACTAACTAAACACAACTAGTCGTCAAACATTTAAAAGTTATCAACATAATAGTCGAACCTGGTTGTATGAGATCTGAAAATGTGGCCATAGTCATGTGAAATACTCAATTGGCCCTCCTCCAACTGGGCTAATTTTGCAATTATTTGTTGACCAAAGGAGAGTGATACACGATCCCAGCTGTCAACTCAATCTGTGGATTCATAGTTGTGCAATTCACCATTGCTACATGGATAACAAAAACAAGAGATTTTCCTTGTCCACATTTCAACTATAGCATTGTCTTGCGTTCTAACTGAATGGATTGCATGAGTTCCTTGGATGGTCTTGCACTCATATAGGTGTGCTTGATCTATGTACATCTACTTTTTGAGATGATTGGTCTTCTTTCCTTCTATCTCCTGGCCCCATCACTATAGAACACCACACAACAATGGTCTTTGCATCTTGGATGAGCGAAATAGTTGTGATTTTCATCTCTTGCCTATGTAATGCCAACTGCTCCATCATGTTTCATTTTTCTATGTCTAGTCTCAAAATAGTTCCACATATGGGGCACCTTATGCCTCTTGTGGAGAATACACAACCATTGGAAGATATAGAAATTTTGAATTGCCCCGCACAACCATCAGACCAAATCCAATGTTGTTCCATTTGTATATTGTTATCCTCTAGGTGATTGTAGAACAATTGAAAGCTTTGTTTTACAAAATCCAAGTCATGACACTTGTCATCACTTATGTAAAAGTGATACTCCTTCAATATAACCCTTTTCTCTTCAATACTATCTTCCCCATGGCTATAGGTGATATGGACCATTATGCTGACCTGGTCTGAGTGATAATATTGACTCTGGATCTCATTCCGTGGTTGAAGAGTGTAGTTTTCCGCAAAATCGGCCAGTGATAATATAGTTCCAATAGTAAATGTATCCCTATACATTCTAAACTTTTCATCTTTCCAACGAGCCACATGTACATAATTTACATATTGTTGTGTCTTTTCAAAGAATTCCTCCATGAAGTTGCATACCAGTACCTGGTAGATCAAAAATAAATATGTACAGATCAATAGGTTGTTACATATATGAAGTAGCAATACATGAAGAAAAAAATACTATTCAGGAACTCATTACTAACCTGAGAGGTGAAAAATTGTATTTGTTTTCTTTCATTCCCTCCATTGATATCATACGTGACATATTTGAATGACTGCAAGTTCACTGCATGTCTCCCAATTTCATGTTCATCGGTGAAGTGTATGCATTTGTCCAAAAATTCCATTCCACCACACCTTGGGCATGTCCCATCTACGCAAGGATTTTGATAAAATGTGAAACCTTCTGTCCTTCTACACAAAATGCTATGTATAAAGTCTCTAGATGATGTTGATGGCATTGTAGTTGAGGAGTCCTGCACAAGAGTGTTATGCAATACATGCAATATATGTATATATGTGTCATAATAATAACCATACTCAATGTAATATAGACAACAACATCTGTTACGAGTTGTGTTTATTTTAACATACCATGGTTTTCATTTCTCGAAGGATTTTTGTCCCAAGTTAAGTTCATTATGCTCATGCTTAAATCTTGCATATAATTATGTTTGTCTCATGTCAAGAAAATTTTTAATGTGGGGCTCACGATCTCTTGAACCCCTTCTCAATTTTAGTACATCTTTTTGGTTGGATTAAGGTCTAGTATTGTCACGCCAAAACTCTTGCACCGGTCTCTTTACCATAGCAATGAGCTTCATATCGGAGTGTGGCAACCTGCCAATGAAGGACTAAACATCTCTTTGACCAGAGTCAAGTTGTTATCTTCTAGAACAATACCTACGTAGTGCTTTGATATCCAATCCTACAAGTTTGGATGTAGGCTTAAGAAGTCGAATGACCTTGGTGCTTTTGTCATGATTGATTGTGACAACACACGACGAGCTGCATTGCGATCATTTGAATGCGATTTCTTTCCAATAGTACTAAATGCATATACTAAGCTTTTGACAACATGAGAACTTGGTTCAGAAATGTTTATCATCTTTATCCTTAAGTTTTTCCTAACAACAGTCATAGACTTAGATTTTAACAATGATACAAATAATCTACATTTATCTCCATCACATTTAGAATCAAAATAGTTAACAATTATATGTTGAGATTGATATGAAATACTGCGTTTAGACAACGTACCTTCAAGCAAACCAATGATACTTTCATCAATCTATATACGTTTTGGAGTTCTTGGGTGTGAAGTTGCTAATGGAGGTAGGGAGGTTGGAACTACACCCTGTACCATATTACCCGATCGTTCTGTTGTTTGAACATGAGCTTCATGTCCTTTCATGTCTTCCTGTCGGTAGGATGGTGGCAATTGGAAATCCTCCTGGGTGGTGTGAACAACATGATCTTCTTCGAGCATATGTTTGGCATTCAATGTCTCTCTAACTTTGTAACTTGTATACCCACATTCAGTTAAATATGCAAAGGTTTCAGGTGGCCTTGATGTGCACCTACATTTTACTCCTTGATCAATGTCATGTAGTGCTCGTTCTTCTACTGATATGAAGACTGAAGCCCCCTCAAGTGAATGTTTTTTTCTTTCTTGATGTGGATTGGTAGTAAGAAATGTGGTATCATCAACAACTATAATTAGTTGAGTGTCCATAGAGTGTCCTCGATTGATCATGTCATTTTTTTTTCTCTCTCTAATTTATTCAAGGATTTCTTTGGGTATCCTCTTACTTGCTGATTTTATTGCTTGATTGCGTGAGTTTCCCATCACCACAATGATCAATGATATATGGTTTCCTTTACTAGCTCCTCAATGGTACTCTTTAATGGGAGACTCCCCAAGCTTGGTTTCTTTCTTTCTTAATTGTGTCTAGATACTCAAGTTAGGGGGAAGATTGGGAAGAATGTTTCCTTTGCTAGCTCCTCAATTGCAAGAAAAATAATGGTAGAGATGCTTTATGGTGCTCCCGAATGGGAAATTCCCCAATTTTGGTTTGTTTCTTGCTCAATTGTGTCTACACACTCCACCAAAATGACCAAGTTGATGTTTCCTTTGCTAGCTCCTCAATTGCAAGAAAAACAATGGTGGAAATGCTCTATGGTTCTCCTCAATGGGAAATTCCCCAAGATTGGTTTGTTTCTTGGTCAATTGTGTCTACATACTCCACCACAATGACCAAGTTAATGTTTCCTTTGCTAGCTCCTCAATTGCAAGAAAAACAATGGTGGAGATGCTCTATGGTGCTCCTTGCTCAATTAATGGTTTCTTTCTTGCTCAATTATTTCTTTATTTCTTGCTCCTCAATGTATACCATGATCCAAGCAATACTTAGACACTTGTGGTGGAGATGCTTGATGTCGAAAACAATTTTGTGTGATAATATGGTGAAGAAGAGAATGTTCATGCACTGTTTGCAACCTGAAATTGAGCACGAACTATCAATCCTGTGTGAAATGTGTTAGAGTGTTTCTCGGACAAGAACTGCTATTGTTTATACTGAGCCGAAACGTGCACTCTTTATTGTTAACAAAAATGAGGGCGCGTTTTGACTACATAAAACGAGTGGGCGTTTTACTCTAATATAATTTTGTAGCATTTAAGAAGGTAGTTTCATAGCTAAGGGATCATTCAAGGTTTAGGGGGAATTAACAAGCACTCCCTTAGTCTTTGTGCCTTAACACCCCCCCCTCTCTTCAAGCTAACTATATTGTTTTACAACTCAATGGATGTGTGTTTGAGAAAAAGATAGGTTAAGGGGTGTTAGTAATAAGGGGAGACATGCGGATGTGTGTGTGTGAGAGAGAGAGACAGGTTAGAGGGTGTTAGTTGTAAGGGGAGACATAGGGATGTGTATGTGTGTGTCAGAGAGATAGGTTAGGGGGTTTTAGTGGTAAAGGGAGACATAGGGATGTGTGTGTGTGTGCCAGA